>RPOG01002226.1:0-102137 GCA_008086565.1 Thalassoma bifasciatum | reverse complement strand
TATAGTTGGACTCACCACAAAAATGCTCCGTGTTTGAAGAGTTCAGCAAAGTGAACAACTGTTCAAAGTGTAGGTATTTATAGCCAGGCTCCTTTGTTCCTAAATGTGTGTGCTGTGACAAACTTGGCATTTCGGGAGAAGCCACGCTGCCAGGACATTTGGTGTGTGCTTATGTAAGGAGCCCACTCTCAGTAATGCCAGCGAGCATACTGCCTGCTTTTTGGCCACAGACTCATGGTATACAAACCCTTATCATTTTCATTTTCACAAACAAACACTCTTACACAGACAAGGAGAGAGAGAGAGAGAGAGAGAGAGAGAGAGAGAGAGAGAGAGAGAGAGAGAGAGGAGCTTTATGAAGTCATTTTCACACAAAAATACCTTAAAAAAAAGCTCAGTTCATAGACAGGCACACTCCTTAAACCAGCATGCATGCTAAATTTGGATCCTGGTTTGAATCTATGCTATCTGACTGCTTTGCATCTAAAGCTGCTCTTCTCACTATTTTTAAAGTGTGAACACACTGGAGTAGAATCCATTAGATGAGGAGGCTCAAAACTGAAAAGTGTCAAAAGCTCAGTGGTAACAGATGAGGTGTAAAGTGTCAGATATCTGTCTCTGAAATTAAATATCTTATTTAAAGGCCTTTCAGTTGTCATGAAGCACAGCCTGTCTTTAATCTAGCTGGTTTTAAACGCCATTTGTGGTCTGTTTTGAATGAATGCCTTCTGTGTAATTATTTTCCTTCTTGATCCACACAGGTATTTGTTTCCTTTTCTGAAGTGATTAAAGAACCGAAGCCCTGTGTTTACTCTTCGTGTGGTTTCAGGTGGCAGATCTCTCATTCTGCTCCCGATTAACAAAATCATCTTTACATGAATGTTTCTGTGTTTAGTCCAGATGGTCCTGTGAGGGAATTTTCTGTCAGCAAAATGAGAAACAATGACTTCTGTTGGCGTTCAGTGTTGAAAGTATGCTGCTGCTCTCTGGCTTTACAGATACTTGAACTGCTCTTTCATCACTGACTCTTCTATCATGGACTGCAGAGTGTATTAATGCCTCTCCACAGGAGGTCATCCACACAGTTACCATGCTGCTGTAATCCAGGTGAAGAGGTGGGCTCTGTGGGTGTGGTTTAGAGGAACTTTGTACAGACTCATGAGGGCTACAGCTTGAATATCTCTGCTCATAATGGATATGAAAAGACTCTTGACTTTTACAGGCAACAGAACCTCTGCTGTTATTCTCTGCTCAGCCAGGTGGGGGCAGTCTTGAGCTGAAGGCTCCACAGTCGTCTGTTCCTCTCTGACCTAAGCACACTCACACACAGACCACTAAGGCCCCCAAAAGTCCAGGCTGTAACGTTCAGAGAGAAGCCTGTTTCTCTACGTATGTGTGTGTGTGTGTGCCCAAGGTATCAGCGGTCTTCATCTCTGGCCTTCTACCTCATCTTCACCACTTGTCCTCTTCATCTCTCCATCAGAGCTATAAAACAGGCTGCTCTCATCCTTTAAAAGAAACCTCTCTGTGTGACAGGAAAACAATGCTCATATCTGTTTAACAGTTTAATGGTCTTCTCCGATCCTACAGCTTCTCAGACATACATGCACACACTCTGTCACACACAGGCACACACTCTGTCACACACACACACGCACACACACACACACACACACACACACACACACACACACACACATACACTCACATGGTGTATATGAGTCAGTACATAGATAGGCAGCAGATTGAGTCAGTTATTACTCCTCGGGATCATCAAACTTCCACTCGTACCAGCAGCATCATTCTGCTCTGAATGATCATACTGGAAGTAATCTGAGGCTGTGTCAATGCAAATTTATCTTCCACTGCATCCAATCAAAGTCTGTCCACTTAAAGTTCCACTAAGAAGCAGAAAAATACAGAAAACAGCTGAAGAAAAGAGGTAACACATGCACAAAGGAGGTGAGTGGCAGAGTGTTTGTGTCCCCTCTTTTATTTTGTAGTAATGTCACTCCTTTTTTTAGGAAAATTGAACTTCTCATCTTTGAGCATATTCCTCCTTTGTGATCGTTGTCCCCGCCTGCATTGTTTCCAGCTGTGCCTCACTGCCTTTTGTATAAATAGTAGTGTCTCCCTTTGCCTTGTGCCTACTTGTGTCATCTTGAAAAACTTGTTCCCAAAAGTCAGAGGTTTATTTCCAGACCATTCTTAAGAGTTTCTTTGTTTCAGTTTGTTTGAAAGCCCCTTTTTCTGTAGTTACTCATTCAGCCTTGTTTTTTCCAGTGCTGCTGTGGTTTTTATTTGGCACTATTCTGCCAGACCTGATCCATGATTTTCTGTGTGTAACTTTCACTGGAATAAAAGTTTATTTTTTGTTGCAACTTTGAGTCATGGGTCTTTAGAGTGATTCACATCAGCTTCATACAATGTACAAAGTAGATGCCACCAATCTATGAATACTGATAACATAGCGAACTGTTAAACATATTTTTCAGTTTCAGGATTTGATGCTTTCCAATGATTTCTTTACATGTGATAAAAACCTTCACTTCTGCCTGTGATTTTGTTTTAGGTGGTAATGCTTTCATAGTTTTATTCATTCTGTCCAAATGTTTTTTCAACATTTTTCTGCACCAGGACTTCTGATCCCACTGCTTGTTTATTTATACAAAGATATAGTTTTAGTCTGAATGAGTTCTTGATGTGTAAGATTAATGATAACCATAGTTAAAGTGGGCCCTTGCATCTGTGCTCCTGTTGGGGCATGTTGTGGCCGCCACGTGCACAAGTCGCTCCTAACTGAAAAGATATTGCATGTGGCATCATGTGCAACAAGATCTACCAAAAGAAAATGACATGACTTCTTGTTGCCAGTAGGGAGCACCTTATTTTCTCATAAACATGCGCTTAAGCTGCAAACGTGAACATGTGTGTTTTGGTCCTGAATCATTAACTTTGCTTGCCTCCTCTGGCCATGCCCTTTAAGGTACAAAAAAAAAAAAAAAAAAGCTTTGACAGTTTTAATCTTTAATGTGTCTTGTAAACACATATATGATTCCGAGATGACTACAAAAAAACTGTGAGAGTAGTTTGTCCAAATATGTACCCCAGAAATCATCAAATCTGACATTTAACTCAAATCCAGAACCTCCTGTTTGGAATTCATTATGGTCCTAAGGAACTTTTTATTAGGTCTTGGCATGATAATTATGCACAAAAAACTTCAATCCTGTTGCTAAAAGTTGCCTGAGAGGCTGTGTTTTTCTCAAAAGGGGGCGCTGTGGGGTACAGATTTTTATAGAACCACTGGATTCATTAATTTTCCACTGTGACTGTACTTGTGACAAGGTGCATTATGTTTATCTCAAGCTGGATGCATGCTATTTGGTTTGAAGGTAGGGGACAAAATAACTGACTCAGTAAGATGTAATTTTACCTCAGTGTTTCATCAGAAAGATAAAACTACTTTTATTTCCAGTCATTTCAAACAAAGCTTTGTTTTTGTTCCTCTTTGTACCATTTCCTGTACACTTTCCAACCTCTGGACTTTTCAAAGTCAGGTCAGGAAACAGACCGCTTCCTGGGAGCCTTAGTGTCCAAACCGTCCTTGAGCCTGATGCAACACTGGCGAGAACAGGAAGTGAAGCAGTAGTGATGTCATGGACAAGGCAGGAGGTGGTGAAATGCAAGTCTTTGGTTCACAGGTGTGGCTCCAATCTAAATCTATCGCTGCCATCAGTCCCAGCTTCAAAAGGCCCACTGTGGTCCCAAAACGTCTTCCTGTGGGGACCACTGTGGGCGCATCATGTCCTGTTTGTCAGGACGGCAGGTGATGAGGTGAATTGTTCTGGTCTGACTCAGCGAAACTATTATCTCCCCCTGACCTCAGTGAAGAGAGCTCATTCTTTTTGTAGGTCTCCAAGGTTTATGAAGGGCTAAAGAACCTCTCAAATGACACAATGGAAAGATGAATCTGAATCCTGTTTTCCATTGTTTACAGGTTTCAGAGTTTCCACAAAACACGGCAGTTAAGGCCTCCAGGGGTGTGCTGCTGAAGTGTAGAAAAATCCTTTGTCTCTCTGAGTTTCTCTGAGTCTCTGTCGTTTGGTGTGGATCTAGAGAATATCAGAAGAGTATCTTTTCCCTTTGAAACCACGCAAACAGAAACCTTGCCTCCATGTGTCTGCATCACGTCATGTCTTAGCTGACAGACTCTTCAGGTCCTTCTCACTGCTTCAGGAATTAGTCTGACACAGGGACACACTGGGAACTTGACCTATCCATGAAGAAGTGCGTTCTTCAAGGTTAGAGACAAGAAGAGACATTACCTTCCTGATCATCCATGGCCTCGTGGTGAGAAGTTAATTTAAAACAATTTTCAGTTCATGCCTTCCAAATTATAAAGTAAAATCAATGTGTGTTTTTTCGCAGTGTAACTACTGAAATGCAACTTCTTACAACTTGTGCAATGACAGAAGCACTCTGTTACCCAAGTAACCAAGTCCAAACTGTGTTCCGTAGCCTCGTTGTGCGTAGCATTGTTGAGTTCTGCCAACAAGTTGCATAAAATGTCACTACCGAAACCGTCAATACCAAAACAAATGGAACTGTTTTGGTAATGACATGATGGTCACGGTGGGAACAATATATGATTTTCACTTCTGATTAAACTAAGTCTTACATTAAATAAATTAATAGAAACATATGTCATATACAGAAAGCTCTCATCTATTTTTTTTCATTTCATACTTAATGAACGTTGCAGGTAAGGATAAATCACCAAAATGCCAAAAAGTGAAGCAGTGAGACTTAGCCTTTAGCCTTTAGCCTTAAGTAATTTAGTCCTTTAGTATTTTTGATGCCAAAACTATTAGGACTTAATATGACATCCATTTAGTCAATCTATTCTGAGTCCTCCAGGCATTAGGAAAATAAAGGAGGAAAATAATACCAGGCATTCATGAATTGAAGAAAATGTGATTTAGACCAGGGTAAGAAGGTGAAGCTACTTATCGCATCAGCTAGAGTTAAAAAGTGGTCTTCTGAAACTTACTCAGCTCTGCAATAATTGTCTCATGCAGGCTGTTACCTGTTCTCTGAGAGAGAGCCAGGCGGAAGGGCAGTGTGCTTCATGCTGAATTTATCAATGATGCTTTATTCATTTTATATTTGCAGAAAATCATGCAGCAGGCACTGTTTCATCGCACTTAACTGTGCAGTCCTCAGAGAAAAACAAACTGTTAGCTGAATATCCGGCCATCCTCTTCCTCTCATTTAGCCCCAGAGTCAGTACAACACACCAAACAGACGAACGGACAAAACTGCAGAGAACACAGGCTGTAGTCCAAAGAAATGCTAGTGTGTGTACGATAAAGTGAGACAAAACAGAGATGTGTGTGAGAGTTACAAATGTCTCATTTACACACACACACACACACACACACACACACACACACACACACACAAATGAAGTCTGTGTAGAATAATGCGTTTGACGTGGTAACACCAACTTCACTATTCAGATGAGCTGCTTCTCTCTCTCTCCCTCTCTCTCTCTCTCTCTCTCTCTCTCTCTCTCTCTGCTTTGCTTTTAACCTGTCTCTGTTGCTTTTATTGTCCCTGTCCGGAAAAAAATCATCCAGTCAGATTCTTCTGACACTGGGCTTTAGCATGCTGAATTTCTGTTAATCCACAGAGACACACATAGTCAAACTGTCTCACTCTTTCTTGCTTTCCCTCCTCAACACAAACACACACACAGACGCGTGCGCACACACTCACACACACACACACACGTCGCGCAAATGGAGTCGTATCAAGGAGCAGCATGCATCGCAGAGAGACAGAGCAGAACAAGTTAATTTGTACAGTGCCAGGAAACACTAATTCCTTGTAGCATTTGTTAATTCTCGTCCTGGGAGCAGAGGCAGCTCAGTGAACACACACTCACAGCACTGACAGATGTGTCTGCTGTGCATGTGCATCGCCTGTTTATATTTGTGCTACTGTGGGAATCGGCTCCACAGGAAGACAGACGATGAATAATGGATAAATACAATCCAGAATACCCCACGACAGCATATAACTTCACAAGTGTGTTCTTCTGTACGCTGTGTGCGCGCGTTGTATTGTGTGATCCAAATAACAATACCAGCTCTTTTGAAGCGATGCTTCTCATTAGGCACAACAATTAAGTTGCTGTTTCCAATTAAGTGCCGACAGAAGCAGCAGAGCAAAAATAAGCACAGAAACATGATGTGTGAAAAGAAAGAGCTTCAGTGGTGGAGGAGCCAGAAATAAGTCTCATCTTTCATGACCCAGATCAGCTCGACAGCACATGCTGGCATGTCAGACTGGCTTTTGGCAAATTGACTTTGTAGAGACATTAAAGCTGTACCTTCAGTATTCAGGAAGAGAAAATCTCTTCAATGGTGTGTGGTCAAACTCACTTTCTCAGAGGAAACAAACTGCACAGAGCTGTAAGACTTAACCCAAGTGTATCAGCCCTTGAGACAGAGCTAACAGAGGCGGGAAATCAAGGGAAAATTCACAATATTTGCAAGGATATAAACCATTTTTTAAAAGAAGCTAACCCATAATCAAAAGGTACCCAATGCTTGATATAACCCACATGAGGGGTTGACAAACAACACTGAAAACATAAGAGTGTTGAGGGACCAGTAGGTTTGATGAGCCAACAACACTAATGGGCAAATATGAATGAATTATATCAGTCAGGATCAGTCTTGGCTGACTGGGCCAAGGAATGTGGGTTTAATCGGGGGGATTTCAGTCATGGTGTCAGAGAGTAAGTCCTCATGTATCAGATAAAACTATCTTAACCCCCAAACAGTGAGAGTTCTGAGCCAAATGTGTACCATCACACTACAACAAACGTGGAGTCCCCACTCTGTGACGACCACTGCTCAAACTGCTGAAGGCTTTATTTGAAGTCATAGTCTAGAGTTCTAGTTGTATAAAGTTTAACTGGGACATTCTCGCATCTTCAACCTTCATTTTACCATTTGTTCCTTTTCACTGGTGTCTGATGATCTGAGGGCTCACTTGGTCTAGCTACAGAATTCTGGGGGTACAGTCCAAGCTTCAGAGGCTTGTAAAGCCAGATGGGCTGGATGGCGACAGACCAGCTCACTTGTGTGTTGTTTCTGAGCTCCAAAAGTGAAACAGGCTTCAACCCGTCGGGCTTGGTTCGGGTAGCCACACTCTAGTGTGCACACGTCTCAGCGGACCTGCCAGCTTTTGGTAAATGTGAACTCTTACACATAACGTTACTTTAACAGTGGAAACATTCGAGCCAAAATCTTAGTGAAAAAAATAAATAAAGATAAAGCTGTGCAAGTTTTTTCTTAGCAAATCTATCGCTCATGTTCCAAAGCATGTTCAAAGAAAAAAGAGAAGAAGAGGCAGTTGGGCATGTGTGTGTGTGTGTGTGTGTGTGTGTGTGTGTGTGTGTGTGTGTGTGTGTGTGTGTGTGTGTGTGTGTGTATTTTAGCCTTTAAAGTCACGGACAAAAGTATTGGCACCCCTGGACTTTTTTCTAGAAAATACACCATTTCTCCCAGGATTTGTTGCAATTACAAACAGTTTCGGCATGAATGTGTATTTCCTTCATGTGCATTGGAAAAACACAAAGAAACTGAAGAAAAAAAGCCAAATTTGACACAATTTTACACAAAACACACAAAATGGGCCAAAAAGGCTCCCAGTGCCAGAGGCAGCAAAACAACCCCAAAACATCACTGAACCCACACCATGTTTGACTGTAGACACTGTGTTCTTTTCTTTGTAGACCTCATTCTGTTTTCTGTAAACAGTAGAATGACTTGCTGTTCCAAAAAGCTCTACCTTTGTCCCATCTGTCTGCAAATGGTACTCCTAGCAGGATTGAGGCTTACTCAGGAACATTTTTGAAAACTCCAGTCTGGCTTTTTTTTATCTCTCTGTCAGCAGTGGGGTTCTCCTTGGTCTCCTGTCATAGCGCTTCTTCTCACTCAGATGAGGACGTATGGTCCGAGCTGAAACTTCTGTTCCCTGGATCTGAAGGACAGCTTGAATTTGTGTGGAAGTTGACTGAGGATGTTTTTCCACCTTTTCCACTTCATCCACTTTTGTTCATGTTATCAGGCCAAAACCACCAAAGTGTGTAAACTTCTGAACAGGGTTGTTTTTGAAGTTTCTGTTTTCATTATGATTTAAAAAGAGTAAACTTTTTTTTCAATAAATGCCTTCACCCAACCACTAACCATGAGTGATAGAAATAATTTTGTGTTATCATTTATGTTTTCTGAAAAAAGGCCAAAAAATAAGAAATTCTGCCGGGGGGTGTAAACCTGTGGGCACAACTGTATATATCTATTGTAGATAGAGTAGGACTGTATAAGTGTGTCTGTGATGATGACTTGTAAGTGTGAATGTGATTATTTACAACTTGCACCAAATTGTATTAACAAAATAGAGAAAAGTCACTGGTGCTGGTCCTGTAAGCCTGTTGCTTAAATGGAATAGAATCTCCTACATCAATATTGTGCTCAAAGACACTGCATTTGTCAGCACATCAGAAAATAAGGTGATTTTTCACTTTATTTTCCCAACCACATCGTCACGTTGAGGCTCATTTAAATGTGCATAACATTCATCAAGCTTAGACAGCATTTCACAGTTTTTAAGTTGCCCTTGCACAATGGCGTTAGACAGGCCAGCAACATCCTTGAGGCCAGGTGCAGCAGTGGACAGCACCTCAGGGATCTCAGCACCGGACAGCTCCTCTGCTTCCTCAGACCCTTCAGCAATTTCAGCTGGACAGCGCAAGCACAGTTCCACCCGAGTCACAGTGAGGGGTCAGGTAAGCACAGTCTCTGTCTGCATAGGGTTAAAACATGTTAACATGACACTGTCTGCTATGTTGTTTTGATCAGGAGTGGCGACAATGTCATCTCTGTCACTGACTTTTTCCTTGGCCACATATGAGCCGCTGTAATGGGCCTGCAAGGCTGAACCTGGAACAAGCAGCAACACCAGCACCTTGTCACTGGGGCCGAAGCTTCTACCTTTAGCATTTTTATCAGACTAACACTTCATTTTGGTTTAAGCCACAAACATGTTCTCTCTAGCCAATTCACACATGCAGTGAAGTTTGAAGTGAAAGCTTCAAAGGACCGCACATGGTGTGTGCAAACACCAGCTCAGCTGAGCTAAACCCAAGGGAACAGGAACTTTCTGCTTCAACTCGTCTGGGTGCACTGCCACTGATCCTCACCCTGACACTCTCATAAGGACTCCTCTCCTCCACCCTGGGTACTATCAGCGCACAGGTTTGCTGCAGCCACACAGGTAGAGGGTGGAGTGAGGGGCAGCCAAGAGAGAGTGGAGAGAGGAAACAGCATACAGACACACATAACACTCTAATTTCAAAATAACCACTTCTTTTAAAAAGTCATTCGAAATGTTGGCCATAGTTTTTTCTTTTCTTTTCAAGGCCAGCTTTGCTCCATTCTGTGATTTTACATGTGGAACTGTCTCTTTTCTGGAATGAAAACAAAATCAAAATGCATTTCTCAAAGTGCTGCATATCACCGTGTGCACTCTTCACAGTCACTGCGATTTTGGACATTTGGCTCTTTGTGGAACTGTTTTGTGCTAACAGTTTTAGTCCAAGGTGCTGTCGGATCTCTTTTGAGTACGAGTACTCAAAACCACAACAAGGGGAGCATGGATGGTAAAAATCAGAGAATTAGAGCCCTCTACACTCCCTCCAAAACAGAATCAATCAATCAGTCAATCAAACTACATTTATTGAGCAATTTTCATTCAATAAGGTAATACAAAGTGCTTTACCATCAGTTACAAAACAATCCCGCATGCCCCCGTATGAGGCTGTATAAGGCTGGGTACAGATGAACCAGTTGAAAGGCCATCATCTGTTCTCATTAATAACAGCAGCTTCACACTCTCATAGCATTTCCTCCTCAATGTGAATTTGGCAAAGCTGGGTGTGTTTGATTTCCACAGACTTTTGGCTACAAGACAGACATGACCACATATCATGTTAGGACAGCTGGAGAAAAACAACAAGTGCTCCCTGCTTGACTGGCCAGAAGCGCACAGTTGTGTAATAGTTCTATTAGAGGCTTGTGTATTGGCCTAAAATCCTGTCAATCTCTCTGACAGTGGCCAATCACCTCAATTTAGATCATTGGTTGGACGTATTGATGGCAGTGCATCTTTATGTGTATTCATGCGTGCAACAGAAAAGGTATAATCTGTGACTGGGAACTCTAATTTCATGATTTTTGGCGAACCTTTCCACGAAGAGTGCAAATTTGATTAAAGAGAGGAAACTGAGCACTGACGATGCTGGTTTTATTTGCACGGGGTCTTCGAACCAGAGCATGGACAGTGAGTACAACTCTGCCTGGTGATTGATCACCTGAGACTGAAACCTCTACAACTCCTACGGGGTTTTACCTAGGAAGCTCAAACGTCACCCAGATGTAGATGGAAAGGTGTTGAAGTGATGTGGTGGATGTCTTTCTCTGACATGAGGCATCTTTAAGTTATTTATTTTCACAAATGACAACAACAATGAAGAGGAAAAAGTATTTAATCTGAAACTAGAGATTATAATCTTTAAATGAGGTGTCACTGATGAATTGTGAAATTGTGCGTCTTCAGTCAAATGCTTTGAAACGTGGTATAGTATATAGAGCAGATTTAGGTGATATATAAGAGGTTAAATATTAAACATGAAGTCAATGAGAAGCAGTGATGAAATATTATTAAAAAAAAGTCTTTGGAGTAGCACTCTTGTTTATTTCTGCTGGTCTGTTCCATGAGACTCATGTTTCCTCTGATGAAGCAGCAGGTGAAAAAAGACATTCTGAGTCAGAGCGGAGTAAAAATCCACTCTGTCTGAATCAGGGGGACTGAAGCAGGAACAAGCTGTAGCTAATGTGATTGATACTCTATCTGTATGAGATGATGGCAATGAGGGGTCATCAGTTCATGGGCAATAATCATCTGTGAGTGTAATTTTCATCTGTTATGACCAGACAGAGCTGAGTTGGTTGTGCTATGCCTGTGTAGAATATTTGTCTTTCTTTCTTTCTTTCTTTCTGTCCTCTCTTCCCTTCCTGGCAGAGATTCCTTTGGTTCCCTGCTCATCCCTGTAATCCTGTCCTGTTCTGGTGGCTCTTCTTGGCAGGATCCTGTTCTGCTGTGTTGCATTGATACATAGTGTAAGCCCAGTTATAAAATGCTGTTTAAAATATGTGTTTCTACCAAAGGACCACAATTGCATCATTATTTAAACTGAGGCTTTGGATGGATGTGTAAGTATGACTGAGGCCCCAGAACACAGAATAAAAGGGAGATCATGTATGAGTAGAATTCTTCCTACCACGAGCGAGCATGAGCGAGCGCCCTATGGAAAGTCATGTTATTTTCTGTTTGTATGCTGAAGTGTTTGCATCTGAGAATCCAGTTCCAAACAGTACACTGTAAACTATAATAAGTTGACTTTACTTAAAAAAATATGCAAACTTGCTGCCTTACAAAAAGTAATTTCTGTTAACTCAGATAAAGTAGATTTGATTAACTTATTTTTTGTGAGTTTGCAGTACTCAAATGAACTTAAATAAATTCTATCAGAGTAACTTATACAAAATCATTCCTCAGGTTGACCATGAGTGAAGAGGGCAGGGAGTGGATATAAGACCCTGCTGTACATGGATACATCATATAGGTGACACAGGCTGTCTTTGCCCTGGTATAGACTGACTGTCTATGCTCCATGGCTTAGTCCAGCTGTCAACAGCATAGACTGAGTGAAAAGAACATCAAGAAATTTAATCTTCTTCTGTAAAATTATGGGTGAAAATTCCTGTGAATGCTGGGCAATGGCCTCTAACTCAAACAGGCATTTTCATTTGCCCACTCAAGCTGCCAATCATGTACTCAGCCAGTCAATGCCACAGAGCATTGACAGTTAGTCGGTCGGTCGGTCGGTGCCTTGGTGCACAGACAGTCTGTCTACACCACTGAGCACAGGCAGCTCGTGTGTGATTCACCCATGTACAGCAGGGTCTCATGTCAGCTGTGTACCCTCCTCACTCACGGTTACAGGGTTTGGTTATCAACTTTTGATAGGTTACTGCCGTGACATGAGTTGTCAGAACTTAGTTCTTTTCAGCTTTAACAACTTCAAGTTTGTGGTCAACTTTACTTGGAAATTTTGAGGCAATCGGTTTCCTAAATTTTTCAAGTAAAGTCAACACAAGAAACTTGTCTCTACTAAGTTTAAGTAAGTAGACTCAACAGAGTGAGCTAAAATAAGGTAAGGTAACTTTTTTTTTTAATTAAGATTTACTATTACATTTTACAGTGTACCTTACTTATGAACATATGTAAGTGTAAAATAAGCAGCAGATTTCAGAATGAGAACCCGTGCATGACCCTGGTGAAGTTTGACCTCCCTTGTTTCTTTCCCCTGAGACAATAAAAAAGCTCTTCAAATATTCAGACTTCATGAGAGTGACAGCAAGAATGAAAAGTGGTATCTGGAAAATCATTTGCAGCTGATTGGAACCTAAATGGTATTTTAGAACTGGCAAACAACTTCCATAAGTGGCATGCAAGCAGAAAAAATAGACGACACCCCTGATAAAAACTAGGAAAACCACCAGAAGAAAAGTGATCATATTTTTTTGTTTTGTTCAAATGTATTTTTGTTGAGTGAAAATATTTTTATTCTGTGGAACAGTTTTTATTTTTATTTTAAAGATTTTTTTAAAAAATTTGCTTTAAATATCTCTCTCTCTCTCTCTCTCTCTCTCTCTCTCTCTCTCCTCCAGCAGAATTTCTGCTTTTTTGCCTTCTCTCTGAAAATATGAATGATAACAAAAATGAAAATAGTTTACTCTTTTTAAATCATAATGACAACAGAAATTTCAGAAATGACCCAGTTAAGAAGTTAACACAAATGTGGTGGTTTTGTCCTTATAAATGAACAAAAGTTAACACAAATGTGTTGAGAATGTCTACGAGTCTCTCTGATTTTGCTATTATAGGTATTTGTTTGTGTAAAATTTTCAAATATGTAGAGATGCTAATTTTGTAAAAATTTGCAGTGGTCTCTTCATTTTTCTGTTGGCTGTTTTGGCTGAGACAGTTTCTTCTGAGACCTTTTTTTCTGACACAGTTTCATCTAAGGCCATTTTGTCAGGGGTCTGACACCTGACAGAGGTTTTCCAGAGAACCGATGCTTTTTCATCTGAGGTCTGACACCTGACGATGTCCTAAATGTATTCTGTAGGGCCTACATGCTGATTGGCAGGTGGTCATGATGTCATGTCTGTTGCTGTACCCTGACCTGTAAGATTCCAGCTCATCAGGTGGGAAGAGCCTGAGTCGGCCTGTTTTTCTGTAAGTCATTTCTTCATGGGTGTAACAGCAGAGGAAGCATACATCAGCATCTGTCACTAAATAACTTGTTGAATGCCAGAGCCACAATATTTATGTCTCACACACCTGTCAGCAGTGACAGTGTTTCAGCAACAGTCAGAGGAGCACACACAGAGAATTGGCATGTGACACTGAAACTGCAGAGTCTCAGCAGCACTTTGCCAGAGAGAAAGTGAGATGTGCCAGAGAAACAACGGTGACTCACTGTCACAAACAGCAGGGATACAACATCCTGGGAGAAAAAAGGCTGCCTCAGCGAAAAGCTCATGTCATCAAGCAGGGAAAGCTAACCAGATTAACATGCCTCTTTGTCTCATAAGAGTGTGATGGTGTTTCATGAGCTGTGCGTCAGACTGGCAAGTGGAAAATTAAGAAGAAGTGCAGCAATCTGAGAAAAAGCTCCTTGAGACGGGAGCCATCAGAAGATCCTGAACACACAGAAACATCCACTGGGGAGAGTGTGAGACAGTCAGAATTTAACTATGAAAGGGGGAAAAAACACTGTAATACATCTCAAAGTCTGTGTAGTGAGAACCCTAACACCCAGAGACCCTTACTGCTGATCACTGGTGTCAGACAGTGTCACCGAAACCTGAGAATGATAATTACAGATCCCTGCACAGAAAGAGAGCCAGATGGAGAGCACACACCTCGCTCTGGACTTCAGCACTCAGCATCAGAAACTTCCTTCATGCTTTGGTGGTGGATGTCTTTTGATAGGCTAATCCAAACTTTTTCAAAAAGATCTTTAACATCATCTTCTCCTTCAAAGTCCAACATAAATATAGTGGTTGGAATTTTGGTACAGTGTTGAACATAATGAAAGACAGCAGATACTTGCATGCATAACATTTGGAGCTGCAAAAAAAAAAAAAAAAAAACAAGCTGCAAAATCCGAACCCAAAAGGATACACATGGCACTCCCTGCTCCTCCTCCCCATACACACTCTTGCACTCACAATAACAATCTCTCACACACACAGACACACCATAGACTGTCAGATACACTGCCTGGCCAAAAATAAGGTCACACACTGTAATATCTGGTTGGACCACCTGTAGCTTTGATTAAAGCACATATGCACTGTGGCATTGTTTCAGTAAGATTTTACAATGTACCAAGATTTATCTCCATCTAATAATAAACTAATTTTTCACCAACATCTTGTATTGATGATGGTAGAGTCTGACCACTGCACAAAGTCTTCTCCAGAACATCCCAAAGATTGTCAATGGGGTTAAGGTCTGGACTCTGTGGGGGCCAATCCATGTGTGAAATAGATGTCTCATGCTCCCTGAACCACTCTTTCATAACTTAAGCCCCATGAATCCTGACATTGTAAACTTGGAACATGCCTGTGCCATTAGGAAAGAAAAAAATTCAATTGATGGAATAACCAGGTCATTCAGTATATTCAGGTAGTCAGCTGACCTCAATCTTTGGACACATGATGTTGCTTAACCTAAACCTGAGCAACTGCAGCAACCCCAGATCATAGCACTGCCCCCATAGGCTTGTACAGTAGGCACTAGGCATGATGGCCCTCGTTTATGAACCTTGCATAGGAATTGACGCACATTCAGATGTACAAACGAGTTTAAGGCAACGTTCACGTGTTTATGAAACATGCGTACCAGAGCCAATCACGGCATACGCCTGATCAGGTGTTGATAAATCTGAAGGCTGAAAACAATAATAATTTAAACAACATGCCCCTGATTATTCAAGGTTCAGCCCGCCAAACCAAGAGTAACCCATTTAAGACAAGGAGGGATGCATTACAGGGAGACTTCTCTGTGCGGGAGATCAACGCCAAAGTCACAAGAGTCGAGAGAAATGAAGCTGTGTTGTTTTGCAGCTGGAAAAGTGGTGTGATCTGAGTCAGAAAAACCACGTGTGCGACGAGATCATTGCAGCCGTCAGCAATGTGAATGTGACAAACCAAACCACAGCGGAGATTAAACATTTAAGTTTCACATCTGTTGCACTTCAATTAATTGAGTAATTAATCCTTAGTTTCTTACTTTTGGAAGCCTCAGTATCACTAATTATTTCCATCCAGGTCTAAAAACCTAGAAAGATCTCTGTTAAAATGCTGCTGCCTGAACGTGTCACAGACTGAGGAGAGAGAGAGAGAGGGAGAGAGAGCGATAGAGGGAGAGAGGGGGGGTAAATCAGGTCTGCTGCACTTTCAGGCTGAAGTAACAGGAACAGATGAGCCTGCATTGTGTCCGATGCAGTGAATCAAACATTTTCCACATTTAGGACTGCAAATTTTTCAGCCTCAAAACTAATTTATTGACTTTATATGTGATCATTCTGTAGCCTGGCCAAGAGCAGTCGCTTGCGTGCAGTTTCGCATGTGTAAACCAGAGTTTTATGATTTTTCATAAAAACAAACAAGCTGATTGGTTGTGATCACATGTTAAACGAACATTTTTTGTTACTAAATAGTTCACTTTTATGTACACTGTTTAGATTTATATGATGATATTGTTTGGAGTGAATCAGTAACCTTGTAAATCCTGTGATCAATACAGCTTATTGAAAATATATATACTCTAATTGTTTGATCCAGCCTCCTCTAGATATTTTTTGAAGACTTAACTGTGTACATAGAAGTGTTTTTAATCACTATAAACAGCCTCTTTAATTTTTACAGTAAATTGTTTTAAGAAACATGTATTTACAATGTGAAGACATAAGCTGACAGCTTGTGCTGCTTTTTCATATGCAATGGATTTCACAGATATTGACAAAAGGACTGAAATTTCAGATACATTTTTTTCCATGTCTTTAATAAAATTTAACAATCTAATTATTAATCTGTGAACCTCTGTCTATCCTATAAAAATGCTCTGCTCTCATACGTTGCAATAATTCTCCATCACAGACTGATTTTCTTCACACCCTGTACAGTGTGCACTATTAGCCAAATTAGTGATTCAGACACAGACAGTTTTTCTACCAGACTGTAAACACGCTAACCTCTGCTCCGAGCTTTTTTTTTTTTTTTTTTTTTTTTAACCTGGTGTGTATCCAACTTCCAGTACATCAGAAGCCAGCCTCCAGCAGTCACTTGAGGAACAGCAGCTTTTTAGCCTTTGTGCATTGTCTCATACTTTCAGACTGGGGGTTGCCACTTGACAGACACACACACACACTCTGTCACTCTAGCATCAACTAAGTGAAAAATGTATACTCACCGGCCTCTTTATTAGGTACACCTTGCTAGTACTGGGTTGGACCCCCTTTTGCCTTCAGAACTGCCTTAATCCTTGGTGGCATAGATTCAACAAGGTACTGGTAACATTCCTCAGAGAGTTTGGTCCACATTGAGATGGTGGCATCATGCAGTTGCTGCAGATTTGTTGGCTACATATCCATGGTGCCAATCTCCCGTTCCACCACATTCCAAAGGTGCTCCATGGATTGAGACCTTGTGGCTGTGGAGGCTGTTTGAGTACAGTGACTTCATTGTCCTGTTCAAGAAACCAGTCTGAGATGATTCCAGCTTTATGACAGAGCGCTGCATTCTCCTGCTGGAAGTAGCCATCAGAAGATGGGTACACTGTGGTCATACAGGGATGGACATGGTCAGCAACAATACTCAGGTAGGTTGTGGCCTTCAAACCATGCTCAATTGGTACTAAGGGGCCCAAAGTGTGCCAAGAAAATATCCCCCACACCATTGCATCAGTCTGGCCATCCTCTGCTGCAGATCCATTGGGATTTTCACTGACAACCATCTCTAGTGTTTACAGAGAATGGTCCGAAAAAGAGAGAATATCCAGTGAGCAGCAGTTCTGTGGGCAAAAATGCCTTGTTGATGCCAGAGGTCAGAGGAGGATGGCCAGACTGGTTTGAGCTGATAGAAAGGCAACAGTAACTCAAATAACCACTTGTTACAACTGAGGTCTGCAGAAGAGTGTGTGAAAACATTCAAAGTCACTTAAATCACCTTTCTTCCCCACCCTGATGCTTGGTTTGAACTGCAGCAGATTGTCTTGACCATGTCTCCAGTCCTAAATGTATGGAGTTGCTGCCATCCTGTCTCATCTACCAACTGTCCTGCACTAGAGCTAGGTGTGTACTTATAGAGTGAGGATGCAGGGGCTTTTGTTCAGTTTTGTTTCTCTGTTTACAAACAATATCTTAACTGGGTTCCTCCTCCATGGCTCAGTGGCCTCAGCTCTCCACTTGAAGATAGCTGAGGACCCTGTTGTAAAACAACCAGGACAGTTGTTTAATTTCAGGACTGAATCTTTCAGGATCTGAGGAAATACAACCTCTGTCTTTGTGTGTAACACGACAGAAAAATGTCTTTAAATGCAAAGATACCTGAATACATATAAACCTGTATACACCTACCATAATGTCTGCTCTTGATGATAGGTTTGAACTACATTACTACATACACTAAATGTTTCTTTACAGGAAACTTAATAACTGTACTTGTCCTTTATTGTATCACTCCGTGTTTGGACTTTTTCAGAAGCAGAAGACCTGTGGTATGGTTAAATCATGTGTGTGTATCTAACCTGGTAAAAGTTAGACCAAGTTAAAGATTTCTGGGTTCATCAAACTCTGGCAGAGGATGAAAGAGGACATTTGAACTGACTTGTGGGTGATAACCCACAGAAGCAGAGTCGTGCTTATGTCTTGGCTCTCTTCCTTCCCAAACTCTCATCTGTCAACATGTCCACCGCAACTTCACTGAGTAAGCTGCACCCTCCTCCTGCATTTCCCGCCAAGATTCAAAGACTGTCTCTCTCTGTGGGTGCGTGCAATTGTGCCCTCAGCCTCTGAAGTCCGGATCCATCCTGCCCCCTGGATCTGCATCTGTGCCTCTGTGAACTCTTAAGTCTCTCTCACTGACATGTCAGTCATGGTGAGAAGTAATTTCATCAGCACAAACTAAGACCAGAGTGAGCAAACTGCCCGACTTCTGTTGCCTTTGCCACCGCAAGAAGGACGCACGCAATTGGACATCACCCAGCAATGAGGGCACCGGGCCACACGTGCCTGCATCAGCCGATCCAGCTCAAGCTTGCAACACCACAAACCTCCCTTCCCTCCCTGTATCTCGGCCTCAGTAAGACACTTTGCCTGACTTAGTATCTCAGGGTCTGATGCCAGAAATTCAAAGATTTAGGTAAAGTTTTAACTTAAATGTGACTGCTTTTACAATAATCAAAATTTCAGTTCATCTATTAATAATAATAATAATTCATTTTATTTAAAGGCGCCTTTCAGGTCACCCAAGGACACCGCACAGAACAGATTTAAAAACACACTCCACAATTCATAAATGTAAAAGTTTAAAAGAAATACAGAGTTTAAAAACAGTCATGGTGAGTAAGCTTGGCGGAAAAGATGGGTTTTGAGGTGGGATCTAAAAGAGGTTAATGAGTCAATGTCACGGATATTGGGTGGGTCTCTATTTTATTTATTCATCCCTCTTTCATATTCCAATATTGTCTGCACTGTTTGATTTTATGTTTATGTCACATTTAGTTAGTTAATACATTCACCTTTATAAAGAACATGGTTGTTTGTCTTTTGTGGTTTAAAAGTTAAGGGTCTGTTACCGAGAAAAAGATCTCACTGTGTGTAGCAACCCTTCAGATTATAAGACTGACTTATTAATTTAATAGAAGTTTTCTGTTTTCACAAAATAAGGTGGTGCCCCGAGGTAAATTTAAATTAGCAGATTGAAGTTTATAACTTTAGTTGTTAGGTGTGGAATACTGGCATTCTACAATTGACTAGTTATTTGTACATTGGTTATTTAACATCTTATACCAATTCATGCTACACTATGACTGCTCTTTGCCCAGAAACATCTCGAGTCAACCGAAACCTTAACAAACAGGCAGAGGAGAGGGGTGAGGAGGGGAATGGGGCAGACACTGACACTGATGCACATTCATAGAGGCCCAGAGATGACGGTTGAGCAGGATTATTCCTGCAAAAGTTGATGTTTTCTTTTTTTGGGAAAATGCTGCATACTCAACCTTAAATAGAAAGAGCAACCATATATTTGCAGTAACTGAACTTTACCTTGTTCTACAACATCAAATCAGTATTTTTCTTTCACACTAATGCTGTGTGTTCAGTGTCTTCATATCTTGGAGTACAACACAACTTTGTGTGGAGTGTTTACAACCCGAACACAATTTTCACCTCAGCTACATCTAAAGCTGCAAGGTAGAAAAAAGTCATGGTGCTAATGTTGGAGAAACTCCATCCTCCTTGAGGAAATATAAAAAAGTCTTGTGTGCACATCTGTGAACGGTTCCAGATTGTGTCCATGATTCGCTGATGTTCCACAGTGTCAGAGACGTCGTGAGGGCTGGAAAGAAAAGTGCATCTGATGCAAGCTGATGTAAATGCTTATGCTGTCTGCTCTGTGCTGAGCATCACATTCCACCTCATGCATAAGCATGGCAGAGAGAGTCAACTCCAAAGTGTTTGCTGATCCGCAAAATATTCTACAGCACTTCATGAAAGCGGCCCACTCTGCCATGACTTTGATGATAATCATTTAGCAAAGGTTCAAAGGGGTCGTAGATACAATGAGATTTAATTAGAAACATCTTGTTCTGCTGGTTAAATCCTTCACATACAGACATTAGAAAGAGACACAGCATAACTTCATTCACCCAGAGAGGGTGAGAGCTCTCTGTCTACCTATTTGCTTTTCCAGAAAGGTCCACTTTCTCATAGAGGTGAACTACATGCAAACCATGGAAATGTAGGAGTGTTATATAACTGAAATCTAAGGACGTCTTTTTTTCAGCAGCAAGGGCCCTTCAGAGGGTCCAAAGTTCAGCTGTTGTTTCTGTATTAATGCTGCTGGATGCTCTTCTTTCCCTGTGAGGAAATAAAGCAATGATCCCAGTTCACACATCTTTGAGTTATCTTTTCAAAAATTCTAAACTGAAGTAAACACACAGGTTTATATCATTATATATTTTAGTCAAGGAAGACCTCCCCCCTTGTCGTGTTGTAGTGTTGTTGTGTTGTAGTGTTGTTGTGCTGTGGTGTCATGTTATGTGTGTGTCATTGTAGTGTTGTGTAGTTGTGTGAATGGGCAGTGTGGACTGAATGATGTGGTTGTCCTTGTCTGTGAGTGTCTTCGGCTGAATTGTCCCCTGGCCCACACATGGGGGGTGAGGGCAAGGGTTCAGGGAGGGCTGGTGGGGTAAGGTATGGAGGGGAGGGGGGTCCCAGTGGGTTAGGATTGGGGGGCGTTGGGCTCTGGGGAGGGGGGGCTCCATAGTCTCTGGGGCCTGGCTGCGAGCGCTGAAGGCGGGCTCCGGCCCAGGGTGGGTGGCTGCCCAGGCTGGTCCTGTCCTCTCGTGGGCTGGGCCTGTCCCCCCCTTCGGGCTGGGTGCGGGCCACTGGGCTCAAGGGGCCCCGAATCCTGCTCCCGACATGCAATCGGGGGCCCGGCGTCTAGCGGGGCTGGTGGGCCCCTGCCCCTGGCCGCCGGGGACCCCTACCCCGCAAGGTCTGGGGACTGCCTCCTGCCTGCCCCTGTCTCCTCTCACTGCCTCCTCCTTGGCTGTTACATAGCTGTCTCCGGAATGGTCTGGCTGGGCTCTGCTTTCTGTCATAGCTGCCGGTTGCCCGGCGCTGGGGGGCCTCTAGGTGTGTATCCGGTCCTTGGAGGCAGCAGGGCTACACCTGCATGTTCACTCCCTGGCATGATCACTCAACACCAAACATAACTCAACCCTTATAATCTGCATTCACATCCATGCAGCTGCTTGTGTAGGTAAGTATATGTGTATACATGTGTTCCTGTGCATATAGATTTATAATTGTTATTGCTGTGCTCATTGATTCTCATGATCTCTCCAGTTCATCTCTCCACAGGTGCTCCTAGAGATTGTTGTGTCAAAGACCTCGGGATGCTGTGTTTCCTTCTCTTTTTTTTGTCTGCTGTCTCTCTTTTTCTCCCCTTGTTTTTTGCAAGATCAGCTGCTGGTTTTGGATCCCCTGTCTGTTTTCACTCGTCCAGTTGTTGTGGTTGTTCTCTTCTGTTGTTTTATTGTTTATCTCTCCCTCTCTGTCTGCTCTTTCCCTCTGTCACTATCCATCATCTGTTTTCACCCTAGTCCGTTCAGGCAGTAACCTTTAACCTTAGCAATTTACAGAAAAAATAAATGACAAAACACTAATAAAAATAACATTTAAAACTCAAGGGGAGCCTTTTACACAAACGGCTCCTCTTGGCAAAGTAAAATGTGTTCTGCAAAATACGGCAGCCGGACCACAATTCTGTTGTCGTGATGCTGAACAGGACAAAAAAAAAAAAAAAAAAAAAAGGAAGACCTTCCCCTGACATGGTTGATTTTAACCCCCCCCCCCCCGGGTTTTATTGGTAAAGAATTTCTCTAAAACTGTAGCAATATTGACCTCCCCATCTGTAATTTTGTAAGTTTTTATCCAGGTGGTGATGAAAGGTAACAGGGTCTCCACAGAAAAACTTTAACGTCACTGAAATGTAACCCTGGCAAAGACATTGGGGATAAGAAAAGTGTCACATAAACTGTTTATGGGTCGCAAAGGCCTAAAACCTCTGACTTCATACCTGATTTCCTTTCTGCATTTGAAAGGCAAAATAGATATCAGTGACCTTATACTGTCAATGAGTTGCAGGAGAAGAGGACCCAATTGCAAATTCAACTCAATAATTTATTAAAGGAAAATCAAAAGTCCAAAGCTATAAAAAAAGGAGAGAGACTGGAGAAGAGACAACACAATAGACACTGCAAAACATGGCAATGAACCAACAAGGAACTGAGCTCGAGACAGAGACTAAGGCCACGTCCATACGTAGTTGGGAATGTTGGAATTTGTATTCATTTATTCCAGTCATCCACACGAAGCCACAGTTTTAAGTCACCAAAATTGATCTTTTCTGAAACAATCCAGCTAAAGTGAAGAATTGGGAAAAGACAGAGTTCCTGGTGTCATGTATACACTGGTAACCAGAGTTTTAGGATCTCAAATCCTTGTGAATTTCCCTCGGGGTCAATAATCTATCTATCTATCTATCTATCTATCTATCTATCTATCTATCTATCTATCTATCTATCTATCTATCTATCTATCTATCTGCCACAGCTTGCTGAAAAAAAAATAAAAAAGAAAGCTGTCATCAGGACATTATGCAGAGCATTATTTTTGCAGGTGTTTGTTTAAATACTGATGCAAACATGTTTGGCTGCTTATTTCTTCAAGTGCATCTTATTCCTTCTATTGGTGAGTAAAACTCTTTATAGATCCAAACAAAATTCCTGGCACCAGGTTTTAAGCTGGCAGAATAGAAAGAATGATAAGGACTGATTCTGACTGGCTGGCATGGGTTTCACGTCCAAAAACACTGCCCCCTATGGGTCAGAGCTACACTTTTTGACAAATTTGTCCAGTTACATGTGGACGATTTTTTGTAAACGAGGGGGTTATTCTTTTTTGAAAATACTTGGGAAATACACAACAAGAATAACAAAGATAAACACAGGAATACTAAGGACACAGAAACAAGATCAATCCAAAACACTGAAACAGTAAGAAGAAACGTAACACAAAGCCTACACCTGAGAGAGCCAAACCAGAACCACAAGGAACAAGAAAAGAAACTAAAATAGGAAACACAGGGAAGAGACAAGACAAGAATCACACAGAATGAATACAAAGAAACTTAAGATACATGCACAAGACCTCTGAAAAACAGACTCAAGTATGTAACCAAAACAACAAGTATAAAACAAATAAGAAAACTCAAATCAAAGGCAGAATCATCACAAACATGGTGTCAACATGTCACACTTTTTGAAGTCTTTTAGAGCAGAAAGTATCGTACATGATCTCCACTCAGTGACCCTGCCACCGTTGGGATTGATGTTTGAGTTCTGGCTCCAACACCTCTGCACAGACCTGACAGTGACTGGATGTTAGCAACAAGCATCTGGCTGTGAACCCAGCTGAATACAAATATGCTCTAGAGAGCTCACATACATCAGTCACTCAGTGAGGCGCCGGGATCTTATGTTTGGTCGTGAGCTACCATTCCTAAACCTCTCTCCTGTGTCAACTGAAAACTCCCCCCTCAATCAGCCAGGAAGCAGGGAAGATTTGTGGCCTGATATGGAATTTATCTGATCCATCACTCTGACTTCCTGACAGTTAAAAGCTCACCTTGGAGTGACAAATTAAAAGTATTCTCTCTGATCTAGAGAGTGGAGAGGGAGCCAGCCAAGGATGTAAAGAGGAGACTGTCTGCCCGTCAGTACTTCACGTCACTCATTGATGGGATCAGCCTGCTGTTCATGTGATGGTTACAGGCATGGCCCTGTTATACAAACAGCTCTATGACTGTGTCGCCCAGTTCAACATGTAAATGGGCTCACAAAGTGAATAAAGTGAATGTGGAAGCATAAATTAGTGGAAGATTCAGAAAAAAAATCACATAATTCTTTGTCTGGAGTAGCATTTTTGAATCCTAATGTGAACAAGTGGTAGTTAACGTAGGCAGAATGGTATTCATTATTTGATTTCCCCAGAGGTTGTGGGGGTCCAACAAATGTGAACCATAGAGTCAGCAGGGTTACTGAAATGCCCTCCTCCCTGATAATGACCAAGAGAGATACAGGGAGAAGAACTGAGGCTCCAGGGCTGTGTCCCACCACATTTCAAACAATGTTTAACAAATGACTTAAAGCCCATGAAAATCAGACATCCAGGGGGCCTCCTGCGTTAGGTGTCATTCAACAGTTTATGTAGCAAAAACACATCACTGTTGATGACAGGGTATTGCTTCTTTTTCAAGGCTTTCCACTGGCCCTCTAGTGCCGTTTTAGTATCTCTACTTGATTCACAGCTTATGAAAAGCCATGTTTCTCACACTGGTGTTATAAAAAGCCTTATTTTAGCCTCTATCTGAAACACTAAATTTTAGCTGCTATCACTGAACTCCTTGACTTTAAACCCTGTAATGGCTGCTGCATCATGATACTAGTCTCTGTGTGTTAACCCTTTTGGGGCCTGAGCTCCAAAACAGCTGCCCGGACTATTTTGCATATCTTGACCATAAACCAGTAAAAAAATATCCAGTGAATAAGTGCTTAGGCCCATTTTTTCTGGAATACTTTGAACCTTCAATATCTGGTGTTATATCCAATTTACTGCATGTTATGTGAGAGAAAAAGACTTTAAACTGAGGAAAAACACAAACGGAGAATTGGATGTTTGAGGTTTAGTGAAGGAAAAAACACTTCAAACAAACAGATACAAAAATTTTAACAGGAGAAGTTGAAAATTTACAAACATATGTGCAACAGCATTTATGAGATTTTTTCTGTTATTTGGGAAAAAAGAGGTATTTGACGGCGTAACCACATCATCCAGCATCTCACAGCTTGTTCCTGTCTTTGCATCAAAGCCACTAAAGGATGTTTTCTCCTCTTCATGACATAAAGACTGAATCTGAAAGTAAAGGAGAAAGATGTTCAGCTACTCACACCTACTGGACAGTACAAACAAGGCATGGTACAGTATTTATACATTTTAGCAACAATACAAGCCTCAAATCAGGCTTCCATAGCACAAAGAGTACTGGAAACACATTTCTGAGTAAACACACACATTCTCGTATACAGTACAAGGGAACCTGCTCCCAATATAAAGTGACCTCCAGAGTTGATTAGCAAACAAGACAGCACTGGGTGGCACTGTCACGACAAAAGCAGGAATGAGACAGCTCAGGTGGTGGGAGGTGGTGGACATTATTATGTTTACCTGAAGTTGATGGTGGCATACAGGAAAGTACCGCTTCACTGGTGCTGGGGTAAACTTCTGGTGGCGGAGCCAGATTTGCAGCTTGTAGATCTGCTACCACAGCAGCAGGAGTCACCAAAGAGCCTGGTACAGTTAAGGTCAAACCCACAGGTGGGAGACATCATCACTGGATGATTCATCCTCTGACTCTCTGACTGTTGCTCTTCAGGAAGGGGGACGGAGGGGCTTTAGTGCAATCTGGGGCCCTACATCCAACCACCACCATTAGCAGCTTACATTTGATGTGTTTGACTTTGGTATGGGCTGCACCGAGGCACAGTGGGTAGCGCTGCAGCCTCACAGCAAGAAGGTGGACCTTTCTGTGTGGAGTTTGCATGTTCTCCCCGTACACGCGTGGGTTCTCTCCTGGTACTCCGGCTTCCTCCCACAAACCAAAAACATTCCCATATTAGGTTTTGTTAGGCTAAACTGCCTGTAGGTGTGAGTGTGTGCGTGAATGGTTGTTCGTGTCTGTATGTCAGCCCTGTGATTGATTGGCGACCAGTCCAGGGTGAACCCTGCCTCACCCAATGACAGCTGGGATAGGCTCCTGAACAGGACAGACAGTTAAGAAAACGGATGAATGGATGGACTTTGGTGTGGTCATCTGCTGGGGCAGTGGTGTACACGGAGCCTCCCTCTTTCAGGCTTTTAGGACCCTATATACTCCAGAGCCCTAAAGATGATTGGGACGCTGCTTTTGAGTCTAGAAAACCTTCCACAGCCAGATTTCCCACGGAATGGGGTCAGTCTGCTGAATTGTGAAGATCTCTGTATGTAGCAGAGGCAATTTAGACATTTCTGAAGAGATCTGAATTAAAATTTTAGAAAAGGGACGTACTATGTGGGAAATCTTTGTCCAGCTAATTCTTCCAAAGGCATCCCCTTTTCCTGCCTCCCCAACACTGTTTGACAGCTTAGCTCATGCAGGCTAGTTATGCTACTAGGTTTCCACGGTAACTGAGTAGGGGTAACAAAAGTAATCAAATGAGTGTCTTAGTCAGAATCTAATGTTTCAAAATGAACAGATTTTCACTTGTTGAAGGAACTGTTTAGTTGATGTAAAAGAAAACATTTGTTGTTAGATTTAGATCAGTTGTGAGCCTTTTTTAACGGTCAACTTTGAGTTCCTGAGCATCAAAAAAGGCTCAACATAAGAAGCAGGAAGGAAAATATATTCTTCATTACTCCGTCAAACTTGTCCCATCTATCCCTCTTTAGAGCACACCCGCTAACATGAGAAGCCCAGAAACACCAGACCTCAGTGTCCATCAGACACACCGCACTTGGAATCCATTTTCAGACACACTCTGACATTACAGGACCACACTTTTGTCCCTGACAGTACAATACTCTCACAAAGCAGTCACAAAGCCCGGCTCTTACCTTTGCTCAAGTACAACACTACCCATTAAAAGGTAGTGCCTGTAATGAGTCCAAATAGGGGCCATTATAAAGCAGCTCTCCTGAGTGGACGCTGAAAGGCTCAGCTGTGTGCGGTGTCTTTATTAAAATCTCTAAAGCCATTGAGTGAAGAGCCCTGCAGCCCGTGTGGAGAGCCCCACTGTGGGAAACTCAGTCCTGCAGCTAATGAGCTCACTTGCATTACTTATAGGACACATAATTGGCACATCTCTTAATTTCTCATCCTGCCATTAGTAAATTGAGTCCGTCTTTGTTCCTCTCCTCAATCATTCAGTCTCTTTGTCTGTTTTTCCCGCCTCACTTCTAATTACCTCTCTTTACTCTGAAAGAAGTGATTGAAAAGCGGCCTGCCTCGTGCGTTCTGAAGAGCTCAGCGCTCCAGGCTGATGTGTCAATAAAACCAAACCTCAACCATTCAGCAGCAAACCTCACATTTCTACGTTCCCCTTTTATTGATTGGTGTGTTGTATCCATCATACCTCCAACACACCAGCCAGCTCTCACTTTTCTCTGATTTGGTGCCATGTTTAGGACACCTGCTTCTCTGGTCCACAGTTAAATACCTGCAATGGAAAAGAAGTCTGGCTGAAGTACTATAAAAAAGAATCAGTCAAACAAAAATACATTGACCTTACTTTGAAATCAGAGTAATTAATGAAGAAAAAACAAAAAAAAACAAAAAAAAAAAACAAGTTCATTATCTTTTGCCTGAGAACAGATCCGTACTATGAACCTGGAGAGAGGAGTATTTAAGATCACTCAAAACCAGAACTGTCTGTTGTAATTGGCTGAACTTGGCAGACCAGGAGGGCTTTTCATGATAGAGACTGGTTGTCCAGTTGTGCCCTGAAGCAGTTCCTCAACGGAGTGAGCAGAAAAAGCCCTGGTGCCTTGTGTAGCCCCCAGCTGTCTTAATTTTGGTGCCAGGATCCTGGAGCATCCTGGGAACTCTTGCAGCGGTTTAAGGGCCTGATCTGCGAACAGTTTGTGTGTGCAAAACAACCCGCCAACTTGATAGTGCGTGCAAAACTGATCTTCTAACCTTGATTGAATTTCTCATATGAGCAAAATAACACGCACAATCGTTTTGATGCGTCTGCGTCCAGGAATATGCAGAATATGTGCAGATCATTACAACACACAAAATACTGGGAGGGGGAGATGCCATTGTGATTATTTAGCACCAAGAAATTGATTTATCAAACCTGAAACTGTTTGAGGTAGGTGTTTCAGTGTCTATATTTAGCACATTTGAAAGGCAGGTGCAAAATAGCACAGCATTACACATAGATGGCCATGGTAAAAAAAACACATAAAAATTCCTAATAACACAGAGGCAAAAACATGATTTGGAGGCTCTCTCTCTCTCTCTCTCTCTCTCTATCCGCCCAAAAAGTTGGCAGACGCACTGTATCAGAGCAAATGATCATGACAGCAATAAAATTGAAATGATATTGTCGGGAAACAGTGTTGTTTAATCTGTGTTTTGTTGCTCCTAAATGTAGATTAGTCGTGTGAAGAATCAGAGCTTTTGTCCAGTAGATGTACAGTAGAAATTCAGAGATCCAAAATAGATGAAAAGCTTTGCTGCAGACTGCAGTAAAGAACAAGTTCATTCTTTTGTAGAGCTAACCGAGTGAGCACAATATGATAATGTCTGCAGGTGAACTACATTTATTAAGACTTCAGACTTGAAGTAAGATTACAGTGCTTCATGTACTGTCGCTTCACAAACTCAAGCATGTCTTTCTGTGACAATGTAACATTAACGATACACAATCAAAGCAGTTAAGTCCTTGAGATTAGGTCCAATAACGAAATAAATCTCAAAGGAGTCCTGATATTTTTATCACAAGAACCCTGAGGGCTGGCTGATTGCCATTGTGCAGTTGATATTTAGTGCTCACATGAAAGTTTCTGGTGCCCACGAGGAACTTTTATTTCTGCTGATGTCGCTTTTGTCTCCATATGGCCCTCATTTATCAACCTTGCGAGGGAATCGGCGCAGATTTTGGTGTAGAAATGAGCTTACGACAAAGTTTACGTGTGATTTAGGAACGATGCGTACCAGCTCCAATCTCGGCGTACACCCAATCAGGTGTTGATAAATCTGGTGGCTGAAAACAATCGGCATTTAAATAACATGCCCCTAATTATTCAATGTTCAGCCCGCCTGACCAATAGTACCCCACCGAATTTACAACATGGAGGGACGCGTTACAGGAAAAAGGGGGACTTCTCTGTGCTGGAGATCGACGCCATAGTAACAGAAGTAAAGAGAAAAGAAGTTGTGTTGTTTAACAGCTGGAAAGGTGGCGTGAACCAAGTCAGAAAAACCGGAGATCGCTGCAGTCGTCAGCAGCATGAATGTAACAAACCAAACTACAGCCGAGTTAAAACCTTTAATTCACAAATTCATCGTCATTTAATTTATAAAGTAATCAATCTGTGGTATCTTAATTTTTGAAGCCTTGGTAAAATCATTTCTGTTCAGACCTCAAAATGTTGAAAGATCTCTGTTGAAATGTTTGTCAGCTCTGAAAGAAGCTGCAGCCTGATGGAGTCACAGACCGAGGAGAGAGGGAGAGAGAAAGAGAGAGAAAGAGAGAAGTGCAGCAGGTCTGTGGTCAGGCAGAAGTAACATGAACAGACGAACCTGCATTGTGTCCGATGCAGTTCATCCAACATTTTACATATGAAGGACTGCAATTTTTTTAACCTAGAAACTAATTTATTGACTTTATTTGTGACTATTCTGAAGTCTGACCAAAAGTGAGAGTTGCCCGTGGGCAATTACACATGAGTAGACCTGAGTTTTATGGTTATTTATCCCACAAATCAAGCCGGTTGTGATCACATGTAAATGAAAATCTTTTGTTATTAAATAGTCCACTTTTCATACACAGTTCAGATTCATATGATATATTGTTTGGAGTGAATCAGTAATCTTCTTGTATATCCTGTGATCAATATGCTTCTTTATATATATATATATATATATACTCAAAAGTTTGATCCAGCGTCCTCCAGATATTCTCTGCAGACTTTAATGTGGACACAGAAGTATTTTTAATCACTGTTAACAGCCTCTCTAATGTTTACAGTAAATTGTTATAGGACACATGCATTTTTTACACAAAGAAATCAGCTGACAGCTCATGCTGCTTTTTCATATGTGATGTATTTTACAGATAATGCCAAAAGACGACAGACGTTTCAGATACATTTATATTGCTATGTTTAATTTAACTATCTAAATATTAATCTGTGAACCTCTGACTGTCCTTTAAAATTCTCTGCAGTCACATGATGCATTAATTCTCCGTCACAGACTGATTTTCTTTGCTGCATGGCGCTCTACTCTGACATGGAATTTGCTCACCTGGTGTGGCATTTGAGCTTACCCTCCGCCCACGTTCAGATTGATAAATACCAATCTGTGCGTGGATTGGAGCATACACCCATTTTTTGGTCGAACGCACGTTTGATAAATGAGGGCCATTGTCTCCATACATTTTTTAAAGTTAGGTCATCCTGCCTTGAATATAAGCAAAAAAAGTCTACAACTTTCTTTATTATCCCCTGAGAGAAATTTGGGCTGCAGGTATGCACAAAAAAAGAAAGAAAAAATACACATACAAGACATAATCTATCATTTACAGATATGGCACAAAAATGGACAAGCACAGAAATACTCAGAAGTATTAGTGGGTGGATTGATCAAAAATGAAATGTTAATATATTCATACCAACATTAGTATCAGTATTGATCACTCTGCATTACTGCAGACACTGCACCAATCCACCTGTCGATCTCTCACTCCATCCTTCCCTTACTCATGAACAAGACCCCAAGGTACTTCTCCACTTAGGGCAGGACCTCATCCCTGACCCAGAAAAGGCACTCTATCCTTTTCCGGCTGTGAACCATGGACTCAGATTTGGAGGTGCTGATTCTCATCCCAGCCGCTTCACACTCGGCTGCAAACCGATCCAGTGAGACTTGAAGGTCTCGGCCTGATGAAGCCAATAGGACCACATCATCCGCAAAACACAGTGACCCACTTCTAAGGTCATCAAACCGGTTCCCCTCGGGGACCGCCCAGGCTGCGACTAGAAATTCTGTCCATAAAAGTAAGGAACAGAATCGGTGACATAGGGCAGCCCTGCGGAGTCCAACCCTCTCTGAAAACGAGTCCGACTTACTGCTGGCAATGTGGACCAAGCTCTGACACCAGTTGTACAGGGAAATGACGGCCCGTAACAAGGGGTCCGACACCCTGTGCTCCTGGAGAACCCCCAGCAGGACTCCCCAAGGGGCACAGTCGAATGCCTTCTCCAAGTCCACAAAACACATGTGGACTGGTTAGACAAACTCCCACGCACCCTGCTGAGGGTGTAGAGTTGATCCACTGTTCCACGGCCAGGACGAAAACCACATTGCTCCTCCTGAATCAGAGGTTCAACTATCCGACAGACCCTCCTCTCTAGTACCCCCGAATAAACCTTACCAGGGAGGCTGAGGAGTGTGATCCCCCTGTAGTTGGAACCATCCCCCATCTTGAAAAGAGGGACCACCACCCCGGTCTGCCAGTCCAGAGGCACTGCCCCCGATGTCCACGCAATGTTGCAGAGTCGAGTCAACCAAGACAGCCCCGCAACATCCAGGGCCTTAAGGAACTCCGGGGATATCTCATCCACCCCCGGGGCCCTGCCACTGAGGAGCTTTTTGACCACCTTGGCAACCTCAACCCCAGTGATGGAAGAGTCCCCTCCTGTGCCTCCTGGCCCTGCTTCCTCAAAGGAAGACATGTCGGTGGGATTGGGTAGGTCTTCGAAGTATTCTTTCCACAGATCCACATCATCCTGAGTTGAGGTCAGCAGCGCACCGTCCCCACTGAACACAGTGTTTACAATGCACTGCTTCCCCCTCCTGAGACACCGGATAGTGGTCTAGAACCTCTTCGAAGCCATTTGGGAGTCGTTCTCCATGGCCTCGCCAAACTCCTCCCAGGTCCAGGTTTTTGCCTCGGCGCCTGCTGAGGCTGCATACCACTTGGACTGTCGGTACCTGTCTGCTGCCTCAGGAGTCCCACAGGCTAAAAAGGCCTGATGGGACACCTTCTACAGCTGACGGCATCCCTCACCGCAGCTGTCCACAGCGGGTTCAGGCATTGCAACCCTGACAAGCACCAACCACCTTGCGGCCACAGCTCTGATCGGCCCCCTCAACAATGGAGGCACAGAACAAAGCCCAGCTGGGCTTAATGTCCCCTACCTCCCCCGGGACATGGTAGAAGCTCACACGGAGGTGGGAGGGGAAGCTCTTTCTGACAGGAGACTCTGCTAGACAGCTCCGCCCCTCTCCCCACCCGAGTGTCCAACATGAGGCCGCAAGTCCAACAACACTACTACAAAGTCGATCATTGAACTGTGGCCTAGAGTCCCGGTGCCATGTGCACATATAGATACCCTTATGCTTGAACATGGTGTTAATTATGGACAGTCTGTGATGAGGACAGAAGTCTAACAAAGCACCACTTGGGATCAGGGGGCCGTTCCTCCCAATCAGGCCCCTCCAGGTGTCACTCTCATTGCCAACATGAGCGTTGAAGTCCCCCAGCAGGATGAGGGAAGCACTCCCTCTAAGGACTCCAAAAAGGGTGGATACTCTGAACTGCTGTTTGGCCAGTAAGGGCAAATAAAAGTCAGGATCAGTTCACCCACCTGAAGGCGGAGGGAGGCTACTCTCTTGTCTACTGGGGTGAACTCCAACATACAGGCACTGAGCTGGGGGGCAATAAATATTGCCACCCCTGCCCGAGGCCTCTCATTGTCATCAACTCCAGAGATGAATAGAATCCAACCCCTCTGGGGGAGGCTGGTTCCAGAGCCTTTGTTATGCGTCCAGGTGAGACCAACTATATCTAGCCCGAACTTCTCAACCTTGTGTACCAGCTCAGGCTCCTTCCCCACCAGAGAGGTCACGTCCAACAGCCCCAGGGCTTGTTTCTGCAGCCAGAGATCAGACCGCCAAGGTACCCCACCTTCAGCTGCCACCCAACTCACACAGCACCCAACCCCTGTGGCCCCTCCTGCAGGGGGTGAGTCCACAGGGAGGGGGTCCCATGTCGCCTTTTCAGGCTGAGCCTGGCTGGGCCCCATGGGAGCAGGCCTGGCCACTAGGTGCTGGCTATCGTGCCCTGCCCCCCCAGGCCTGGCCCCGGGGGAGGGACCCCTCCACCACGATAAAGTGGTAGCTCAGGGAGCATTGGTGTAGTTCATCCAAGGTTAAAACCCTTGATGATCTGAGGGAGTTAGTTCTGCTTGAACAGTTTAAAAACACTCTGCCTGATCGTGTTGTGACCTAATTAAATTAACAAAAGGTAACTAAAATTTCACAGGCTGCCCAGTTAGCTGGTGAGTTTGTTCTGACACATAAAGGTTTTTCTCGTGAACGTGGATGGAGTGATGCTGTGGGTAGAGAGAGTATCGGGGTGGCTCACTCTAGCAGTTAGTTTTTCTCAAAAGGGTCAGCAAAGTTTCCAATTAAAGGGAAAGTGGGGTGCTGGGTAAGTTGGACTTTCTGTGTGGAGTTTGCATGTTCTCCCTGTGCATGCGTGGGTTCTCTCTGGGTACTCCAGCTTCCTCCCACAGACCAAAAACATGCCCCCGTTAGGTGAATCGATTATTCTAAATTGCCCGTAGGTGTGAGTGTGTGCGTGAATGGTTGTTTGTCTATATGTCAGCCCTGCGATTGACTGGCGACCAATCCAGGGTGTACCCTGCCTCTCGCCCAATGACAGCTGGGATAGGCTCCAGCCACCCGCGACCCTGATTAGCAGGATAGACGGTTAGGAAATGGATGGATGGATGTTTCCTTTCTCCACTGAAACTCATAGTGGTCACAGTGTAGGGGTACGAGGCATGGGTTTCACAGTTTTTCTGCTCCACAGCATAAGTTAACATTGTTCTCAGACCTGGTGCAAGGTGAGGTTGTAATGGCGGTGCGCCCTGCTTTACCCATGAGGGGGATACATGTCATTCTTGGGAATGATTTGACTGGTGCTCGTGTGTGGTCTGAGCCTCCTGCTCAGGTGGTTTCTCCCATTTCTCAGGTTGAGGTTTCTGAGTCCCCTGTCCCTTCGCAATTGGCACTTCCTACTTATGTATGCAACAAGAGCTATGTGCCGTGCAGATGTTTCTGGTGTTGAAAACCCAGTCAGGAAAAATGTGTCTGTTTCCAGTGCCTGCTGTCCCTCTGCCTATTTCTTCCAGTGACTTGGTGAAGGAGCAAAAGGGAGATCCCGGGCTCTTAAGCTTCCAGACGATGAGGTGGAGAGTGCAGGCTGTGGTTATTTTCTCCAGGACGGCTTGTTGGTAAGAAAGTGGGTTCCTCAGGGGAACTGTTTTGTGGGGGATGAAGTGTTACAAGTTGTTGTGCCTTCATCAATGCGACAGACTGTGCTTGAAATTGCTCATGGTGGAGTAACTGGTCACTTAGGGGTGAGGAAAACTTATGATTGAATTTTGAGGCATTTCTACTGGCTAGGATTAAAGAGGGATGTGTCTGCCTTTGTTAAAGTTTGCCACACATGCCAGCTGACAGGGAAGCCAAACCAGTCCATAAAGCCTGCCCCTTTACACCCAATTCCTGTTGTTGATCAGCCCTTTGAGCACCTTCTTGTTGATTGTGTTTGGACCTTTACCACGCGCAAAAGCTGGGAGCAATTTTGTGCTTACAGTTATGTGTCAGGCTACTCGCTACCCAGCTGTTTACCCCCTCAAAAATATTACCACCAAGTCAGTTGTGAAAGCTTTGACACAGTTTATTTCCATCTTTGGCGCTCCAAAAGTGATACAGTCAGATCAGGGTTCCAACTTTTGCTCCAAAATGTTTTCAGAGGTTCTCAAGCAGTGAAATATCAAACATTCTCAGTCGTCTGCTTATCATCCCCAGAGCCAAGGAGCTCTGGGGAGGTTTCACCAAACTCTCAAATCACTTCTGCGCTCTTTTTGCACTGAGTTGGATCGTGACTGGGAGGAAGGCCTGCCTTGGTTGTTGTTGGTTGCCAGGGAGGTTTCTCAGGAGAGTCTAGGTTTTAGTTCTAATGACCTGGTTTTTGGTCACAGAGTTCGTGGCCCATTAGCTTCCTTAAACAGCGACTGATGATGGAATTTTGAGGGGTCGTCTTAAAAACTCAGAGTCCCTTGCGAATCTTGATGAGATGTTGAAACATTTGCCAGAATCAAAACAAAAAGACCTGTTGGAGTTAATAAAGAGCTACTCCTGTCTGTTTGTAGATACTCCATTTCGTACTCATTTAATCGAGCATGACACTGATGTCGGTGGCTCTCAGCCCATCAGACAGCGCTCTTATTGTATGTCTCCAGACAAGCGTGAGTGGTTAAAGGCAGAGGTTAGCTAAATGCCGGAAAATGGCATTGTGGAGCCCTGTGCTTCTAGTTGGTTGTCTCCATGCATACTTTTAAATCAACCTGATGGAACTTACAGACCCTGTACAGATCTGTAAAAGGTAAATAAGGTCGACAAACCTGATTCTTTTCCCCTTCCTCGCATGGAAGACTGCGTGGATCAGGTTGGAGCAGCCAAATTTGTCAGTAAGTTTGATCTTTTAAAGGATTACTGGCAGGTCCCTTTGACTCCCAGAGCTCGAGAAATAGCAGCATTCATCACACCTAATGGTTTGTATTTGTATACTGTGATACCATTTGGACTGCGTAATGCCCCAGCCACCTTCCAGCGCCTCATGAACCAGGTGGTATCAGGCCTGGAAGGGTGTGCTGTGTATTTGGATGACGTCGTTGTTTACTTGGCATCTCTCACTTTCTGGGTATGGTGGGTTACTGTCGTGGGTTTTGGAAAGATTTCTCCACAGTAGTCGCTCCACTCACTTCTCTTCTCAGCCCAAAGGTGAAGTTCGAATGGGTTCTTTCTTGTCAAGTTGCATTTGAATCTGTCAAGTCTTTGCTGTGTTCTGCTCCTGTTTTAGCTGCTCCACAGATGGACCAACCTTTCTCATTGTTTGTTGATGCCAGCAAGGTTGGAGCTGGTGCTGTCCTCATGCAAACCAATGACAGCGGTGCGGACTGTCCCGTAAGTTACTTTTCTAAAAAGTTCAATTCACACCAGCTCAGTTACTCCATTATTGAAAAGGAGGCACTGGCTCTCATTTGGGCATTGCAACATTTTGAGGTTTATGTGGGTGGAGGGGTGACACCATTAGTGGTTTACACTGATCACAATCCTCTAACATATCTCCACTCTCTTCAAAACCCTAACCAGCGTCTTATGAGCTGGTGTCTTTTCCTTCAGCCTTTTCATTTAGACATTCAGCATGTATGAGCATTGAAAATACAGTGGCTGATGCCATGTCTCATGCCATGTCTGTGTAAAGGTATTCTTTCTGCAGTGTCTCTCCCTGTCCATGATGGCTGTCCCTCTCTTAAAAGTGCTTACTAGGTACCAAGGTTGCTGAATTGGCTGTCTGGTGGTTGAGGGATGGGACCATCTGCAGGTTGTAGAATCAAAGTTTGTTAATGTCACAGTTACCAGATTTACTGAAGCACAAAAAGTGAGTTAAAAGTAACATTAGATTGATTGTTTATAGTTCTTTGTTGGTTGTGGTATTTTGGAGTTCATTGTGAGTAGCCCATTCTTAAAGGTGGGGGTGTCACGACCCCCCCCTCTCCTTCCCCTCTAACTCCATGTGTAGGTGTCTCACTCTCTTCTCTTTTGCAGCCTCTGGGAGATGGTGGGGAGTGGAAAGGGGCGGGGCTGTTTACCTGGCCAGTAGGGTGGGGTTTAAGAAGGCCTGAGAAGGCATAAAGGGGCTGACTGATCAGTGGCTCTCTCTCTCTCTCTCTTTCAGGAAGGCCTGCATCTGCCACTCCAGCCATCACCTTTTTGGTTTGATTTTTCACCAACATCCACACACATCCACAAATGCTGACACCACTGATTATACATTTACATAATTATGCTTATCTTTGCTTTATTTGAGTTAAAAATAAAGTCTGTTAAATATGATTATGTTTGTGTTGCCTCCCCTTTTTGTTGCTTGCCCTGGGCCAAGCAGTAACAGCAACAAATTGAAAATAACATCAGGTATTTAAAGTTCGAAGTATTACAGGAAAAACTGGACCCAAGCACTTATGCACTGGACATTTTTTGACTGTTTATGGTCAAGACAAGCAAAAAAGTCAAGGGCTCAGGGCTTAAAGGGTTAAGGACACAAACTTGCTAAATCAGAGGCACAGCTCAGATCATGTGATTGACAGGCGCCTATATCTGTGAGTCTGGACACTCGTAGTCCATCACATTTCCAACATGGCCACACCAGCTGTTATGCTTAATTACTGGCCTTCAGAAACAGAGAGATGATGTCGCAGAGACTACATTCATCTATTATACAGTCTGGTGGAAACACAAAACCTTGCAGAGCAGATGGACCTCCCTGATTCATTTTCTGAAATCCTGCAGATACATCTTGCTAAGATCCAATCACAACTGATTTCACTTGGCAGAGATGTTGTTGAACCCATGTTTGAAACAATGGCAGCGTGTGAAGTGGCCACCGTGGATGCAGCTATATCTGCAGTTATTTCAGAAATAGACTCAATTTCTTCTTTGATAGAAGAACAGTGAATGTCACACAGCGCCTTTTTGATGTGTTTGGAGCAAAGACAGACTAGCGAAATATCCCCGTAGCAGATATATAAACTGTCTCCTCTACGTCATACTGTGGATGTGGATTGGTCTGTGCTGAGTACATCAGGCAGAATGGTTGTCCAATCACCAGCTGCTGTATTTTTTCAAAGTCTCACCTCTGAAAACACTTGCTTGCGCCCCTTACCCAGATGAACTAGTGAAATATTTCAGTGGCGGATGTAGGAAACTGTCCATCTGGCGTGTCAGCTTAGGAAACACAAAGAACCAATGCGAGGTCAGGCTCTGGAACTATCACTAGGACCAGTTTGGTGGAAAAGGGAAAGTGTGATGCATCCTGTAGCCAGATAAGCAAAAAGAGATTAGTACAAGTTCAAGTACCGGTCCAAAAAATATATATAGTTCGTGCGGATGATGTACAACCCCAATTCCAATGAGCTTGGGACATTGTGTAAAATGTAAATAAAAACAGAATACAACGACTTGTATCAACCTATATTCAACTGTATACACAACGAAGACAATATATTTAATGTTCAAACTGATCAACTTTATTGTTTTTGTGCAAATATTTACTCATTTTAAATTTGATGCCTACAACACATTTCAAAGGCTGGGACAGGGGCAAGAAAAGACTGGGAAAGTTGATGAATGCTGAAAAAACAGCTGTTTGGATCATTGCAAAGGTGAACAGGTTCATTAAAACAGGTGTGTGTCATGATTGGGTATAAAAGAAGCATCCCCAAAAGGCTCAGTCATTAACAAGCAAAGATAGGGCCAGGTTCACCACTTTGTCAACAACACAAGGTGTTTTTGGAAATCATGGACATGGCATCCTCTAGACAAAAGAGGAAAAAGATCATCCAGATTGTTACTAGCACAAAAGTCAAAAGTCAGCATCTGTGATGGTGTTGGTGAGTGTTAGTGCCCATGGCATGGGCAACTAACTAACTCTGTGATGGCACCATCAATGCTGAAAGATACACCCAGCAACACATGCTGCCATCTACAACGTCTTTTTCAGGGACGTCCCTGATTATTTCAGCTAGACAATGCCAAGCCACATTCTGCACCAATTACAACAGTGTGGCTTCGTAGTAAAAGAGTGCAGGTACTATACTGGCCTGCCTGCAGTCCAGACCTGTTGCCCATTAAAAATGTGTGGCGCACTATGAAGCACAAAATTCAACAATGGAGACCTCAGACTGTTGATCAACTGAAGTACATCAAGCAAGAATATGAATTTCAGCTCTAAAGCTTCAACAATTAGTGTCCTCAGTTCCTAAATGTTTATTGAGTGTTGTAAGAAGGAAAGGTGATGTAACAGTGGGAAACATGAACCTGTCCCAGCTTTCTATGAAACCTGTTGCAGGCATCTATTTCAAAATGAGGAAATATTTGCACAAAAATAATGAAGTTTTGCAGTTTGGACATTAAATATCATGTTTTTGTGGTGTATTCAGTTGAATAGATTAAAGAGGATTTGCAAATCATTGTATTCTGTTTCAATTTACATTTTACACAGCATCCCGACTTCATTGGATCTGGGGTTGTCATTTCATTCAATAAGGTTGGTAAAGACAGAGTTCAGGAGAGAAAACAAAAGAGAGGGTGAATGTATTTTTTAAAGAGATGTCGTTCCTTGTGTCGATGGTTCCTCCTAAATCCCTGAGTTTCAGTATCACTCAGTATTCTGTGGGCGTTTTGCTCTGTTCAGGTCAGTTTATATCGGAGAAGTTCAGTTGCTCTTCTTATTTCGAAGTGTGTCCTTTTAGCTGTCCTGATCCTGTAGGACAGCAAGTCAGAAATCTTCTTCGTTTTCTTTTCTCCGCTTCTCTGGTTTTCCTATGATTTTTATCTACTTGATTAAAGTCCTCGAACAAAGAAACTTTCACCTCTGGACAGAGTCTGGAGCAGTGCAGCAAACATGCAGGTCAGTTTGTAATGCATCACACGTACAGTGTACTCTGACCTCTGGCTTCTTCGGGCCCCAAAGTCTCATAGAGACGAGAGCCGACAATGAAGAACAATTAAAGTCACAACCACACACATGAAGAGGAGCGTGTATCCTCATGGCTGTGCTGTGAAGGCCTGCTGGCTGGGGGATGTCAGCGCAGCAGGGAGTCTGCTGTTTGACTGCCTGTAGGGCTGTCAGCCGTCACTCACTCTCACAAACACAACCAATCACACACAAGCACACACACAAACACACACACACACACACACACACACACACACCTCAAGGTCAGGTGTCAGACACATCAGTAGGTTATATCAGACATGTGGACCAACTAACATTTGCTGCTCTGCGGAGGGACATTTAAACTCACCAGGAGCTCATCTGGCATCTGCCTGCCTTTTTCTGTAGCTATTCTCATCTGCATACAAACTCCATCCTTTATCCATCCATCCATTCATCCATACACACATACATTATCTTTACTGTTAATTAACACTAGTAAAGATAAACATGCAACATACTAAATTAAATATAATTTATGACATTGGAGCATAGCTCAATGTCTGGGGTCTGATGTAAACTTTTTGTAGCATGTACTTTTTGTAGCATGTACTTTTAGCTGCAAATCAGGCAAGTAAAGTAATACTAAAGTAAATATAAGGCTAGATCAAAAGTTTAGGTTTGTTTGCTGGAGCTGGTGTAAGTAATTAAGACAAAAGGCAATATTGATGGTACTGTTATTAAAGTTGTATTATGAAAAAACAAAAGAAATAACCAAAGTATTTACAGTACAAATGAATAATACTGGTTTCAAAATAAATACAAACTGCAGTTTGGGAAAGAAAAAACTCATAAACTCTACCAAAGTAATCATACACAAATAAATTTTAAACACCATTTCCAAACCAGCTGGATCACGTTAACATGTGCCAAAATGGTTGTAAAAAGTCCATGTGTTTCAGAAAGAGTGTAATGTCCAGCAGTGGTGGGGGAACAGGCTGTTTCAGCCTCCTAACATCCAACAAGGTGTAGAACAATGTTCAGCTTTTCCAATAATGTCTAGCTCACCATCATCTTCAATTGGGCTCTGATTGGCTCGCCCTGGCTCACCTGTCCAATTCCTCACTTCACTCACTTCAAATTCAAAATTATCAGATATTTCTTATGAGACAGTTTCTTGACCTTTTTTGAACCGACCATCACATGGGCTGTCACAGCACAAATTTGGAAGAAAATCTAAAACTATGGTTTTGACAATTTTGATGACCATTAATATTGTTTTTGACATTTGACATTTTTTTTGTTTTTGACATTTGGGGCGACTGTGGCTCAGTGGTAGAGTTGTCGTCTATCAATTGAAGGTTTGTGGGTTCCATTCCAGCCTCTACAGTCACATGCCGGAATGTCCTTGAGCAAGACACTGAACCCCAAATTGCTCCTGTGACAAGTTAAAGATTTGTCATCAAATCAGTATTTCTTTGTTTCTCAATTTGATGAGGATGCTTACAATGTAACAGAAAAGGAGTTTCTGTGTTCATTTAAGTAGGAGTAAGTGTTTGTTTATGCTGCCTTGATTTGTTTATCGGCTATTTATTGCACATGCCTTCAGAAAGGGGATTCGCGGGCTTTCCTCACTCAGTAAATCTACTCAATGAGGAAATGCATCAATCACTTTTGTGATCATTTATTCACCCCTTATTTAGGTAACACTCCACACTCCCACTGATGTTCAGTGGAGTGTGGATGGTTATGAATGTGTTAGCCTCAACTGGTGGCAGTCTGATTAGCAGTCTCTGCCATTAGTGTGTGAATGTGGTGTGGATGGATGAAAGAGACTAGCAGTGTTAAGTGCTTTGAGTGGTCAGAAAGACTACAAAAACTATATAAGTACTGGTCATTTACCATTTACATTTTAGACAGCACCACTCCTTCAATGGAGCAGGGGTTGCTGAAGAAAGAGCAGTGACTACTAAAAAACAATAAGCTTTAAGACTCATTCAAAAATAAACAACTTAAACATTAAACCCCATCAAAGAGAAGCATCTTAGATACAATCTTGTGGGTCGGAAATTCCGGTGTCCCAGATTTTGTATCCTCAGACAAACTCCAGGGCCAGTCAATGTGTCTTTATCAAACTTGGAAATAGTGCATGTTCCTGGAAAGTGACAGAGCTGTCCCCTGACACAGAAAAAGCTCGTAAGATCCTTAGATGCAAGGAATCCCTAATGAAGCTGCACCAATCTGGAAAAAGACCAATGTTATTAAATATGCTGTTTCTCTTTCCTGTCTTTGGTTTGGATCCACAGCTGAGGTCAATTTAACATTTAATAGTATATTATTGTGCACATATTATGTGAACTATAATATGTGCACAGGGTATATGAGCCACCAGAGCTGTTTCTGATTATGTTTAACTCTTCTACGGCTTTAAAAGGTCAATGGTGAAGAGTTTAAAGTCTGAAGTTAATCCATCCCTATTTCTACCTTTATTTATTTTTCCCATAATTGTCTGTTTCACCGGCGCTTCAGTGAGGCCGCTGTCCTGCTGAGGCCCTCGCTGCTTTACTTCAAGGACAATATTTCCTTTTGCAGAATCCTGGCATACTCTCAGTCTACTCTCCAGTGTCTATATGTGTTGCTCTCCTGCTGATTTTCATCATTTTTCTCCCCCAATAAACAAACAGCATTGTTTTTAACCAATGCATTTCTAAAGATAAGTATGATCACACATCCTTTGGGTTCTGCTCCTAAAACTGCATTCCTAAGATTTACTTAAACAATGAACACTGATGGATCTTGATGGATATTGATGTTAATGAAGGATGATGGATATTATTGGCTAGAGACAAAAGATGGACATCGATGAATGCTCATAATGTTTATGAATATTGATAGATGGTGGAAATTGATGTTAATCAATGATTGATGAGTATTGATGGCAGGGTTTCCCCCAGAAAACTTGCTAAGCCCGGTGGTAGAGAAGCCCGGCCACCTACTGTGTTTGTGTTTTTTATGACTATTTTGTGTTATTATGAGCCATTTATTAACAATACTGGAACGTACAGTCTTATGAAAACACACCATCTCTTTATATTATTTTAACACAAAATATACAATTAAAATTAATAATAATAACTATTTTCACTTAAGTTAAATCCTGGTGACAAGCCATTGCTGGTCACATTGAAAAGTAAAAGAAACAAACATGATTTTTAAAAAAGTACAAACGTGGCCAAAAGGTAAAACCAGGGAACTTGAGGCTGAAGAGGTTTGCTGTGCTGTGACCTCTTCTACCTTTTGCCACACATAGTGCAGGTCGGTGCATGCAATCCGTCTGGGCTTTTTGAGGAATTCTTCCAGAGCCTAACTGTAGTCCATCACAGAGGGACCATTATTTTAATGCAGAGGCAGGCAGTTAGGCTTTTTCCCTGCAGCCTGTTCCTGAGGTCTGTCTTGAGCTATTGGAAAATAATCATATAACTGGCATTAAACAAATGTGTACCTACCTAACCTGCAGCAGCAAAACAGCAGAAAAGTGAAAACAAATACTCACCCTCTTCATGGCAGAGAAATCTCTCTCACAGTTCACACTTGACACAGGGATAGTCAGTGCAATGGCCGAGAGCAGGGCCAGGTTTGGATACAGGAGCTTCAGCTCATCAAAATCAGAGGCCAGCTCCTGCATCATCTGTAACTGTGACTTATCCTTGTAGGGTAAAGCAAAAAGTAATAATTGTTTGGAAAACATAAAGAAAAACAAAACACATTTCTAATAAAACCATTCAACATTTTGCTTCTGCTGCTTACCTTGAACATGCCCTGGTCCACGTGAACCTCGAAGCTGGTCCATTCTTGCAATGCTGCTCTGCCATCAACAGCTGGAAAATTTTGGGCAAGTAGTTCTATGTCCCCTTGAAAGTCATAATCTCCCCTCTCTACTGCATGTGGGCTGTTGAATGCACCTAGGATGTTTATCTGTCGGAATCTTCTTTCAAGGTGCTCAATGAGAAGGTCCAAGTATGGCTCCATTACCTTTTGAAAATATGATTTGTTTTAAATCAGTGAACTCAAAGGCTTTTATACAATTTTTAAAAAAAGTTTTTAGCTTCATCAAACTCTGAGTATTCCATACCTGGGTGCAAAAACGGGTCCAAAAAGAGGTGAGGTCACAATGATCACCCCTGTGACTTCTCCTTTCCTCCTCTGCCTGTATGTTGAGGCTTTTCACTCTATCTGCCAACCCACCAAGATATGACCCTGGAGGCTGCTTGTCTCCTGCTTCTTTGATTCGTCGAATGGCCTCGATTGTAATAGGCACCTACAGTATCAAATGAATATATTAAAGCCTTATTGTTTTTCGCAGTTTTGCAAAAGTGTATGTAAACTCCTTTAAAATCAACTTACATGTCTCTTGATAGCCAAAAAATTGACCTCTTCCTTTTGGAAAAGCTTTGAAAGCCGTGTCAGGTGGGGAAGGACATCTGCCTGGAGGTGGACAGCAGCCACAAACCTGTACGTTGCACAGTATGTGTAAAGGCCCCTTGCTACGGGGTCCTCCCTCTCTGCTTCCTCGGCAAGAGCTGCTAGCACAGCTGCAAGATTCCTGTGAAGAGTTGAAATTGCAGTGTCTTGGGACATACTTCTTGTGTCCTTTACTTCTTAATGTCCAAAGAACACATAAACTCATAAGACCAAAGACAGCTGTGTGGAAAATTATCTCAAAATATAGAAAAGGCATTAGAGAGAAAGGCAATTTGTGTAACCGATTTTTTTTGTCTCAAAGAAAAATAATTTGATTGCCTACAGTTATTTTCAGGCTGTCCACACCTAGAACACTAGAAGCTGCTTTCAGGACAGCTGTGCGATTTGCGCTGTCCCTAAAATAAATGTGTAGGTCTTGAAGGTGGCCTCGAAATGTTTTCATAAATGTCTCGCTGTCTGCAGCATCTTTGCATGCTAAAGCAAGTCGGTGTGCTGCACATTGCACGGACACTAGCTGTGGCCAGGAGTCTGTCAGCTGTTTGGCACCATTCTGGTGTCCTGAAAGATAGATATTACGATAATTAGTACTTAGTTAAAGAAAAAAAGTCACTTTACCTCAAATTAAACTTTAAGCTCTTACTAGTCATCACTGCGGCACCATCTGTCCCTAAACCAAAAATGCGATCCGTTGGTATGGCTTTAGTTGTGATTACCCCACAAATAGCCTCTGCAATGGTGTCTGTCTTTCCATCACTAAGTGGCACCATGTCCAGAAACTGACGAAAAAGTTGGCCTTCTCTGTCCAGGTATCTAAAAATGTTTAATTCACATTATTTAAATTCATCCAGCATAAGGTCAGATTCATATTAAATTTAAAACTAGAAGTACTGTAGTAGTACCTAACATGTATATCCAGCTGCCTAGTCATGGACTCGTCCACCTCAAGGCCAACGGCAGTAGAGAGTCGAATGGCCTCTGAAATAGGTTTTTCTACCACACTGGCCAGGATCTCCAACATCTCATCCACAATTTTGTGGGATCTATAATTGGTCCTCTTGTCATCTAAAAAAAGATAGAAAGAGTAATATAACACTTACTAATTATAGTATTTTGAAAACTGTCACCGACAAAAAATAAATTGAAATGATTTACCTGGAGTTTGGAGAAATAGTCACAGCCAAGTAATTTGGCAAGATCAAGTAAGGCACTGTGATTGGTATGGTGAGCAATCTCATGTTTTAGCAGCCAGTAAAGGCATTTGAACCCACCAATTACTGCCTCGTGCTCCATGTTGATCACTGGCTCAAAAGCCTCAGTGATTGACAAGCCTACAAGCTATTATTTCATATAAGATATTTCATTTTAGTTACAGTATTTACATTATTTATTGGTTACTTTTGCTTGCTGCCAACTTGACACTTGTGTGATGATGTTGCGACTCGATGTCTAATGTTGCATTTAATAGCAAAATTTGCTAAACCAACATTAAATTAGTGAACATAATATTGTTTATACACTAATATAGCAGAAAACGTGCTTACCATACTCAGTCTTGGGACATTACTGAGTTTTCAAATGGGCACCCCCTGCTCTACTGGTGTTTCGTCAACTAGCCCACGACACCACGGTGAGGCTTGACAGCAGAACCAGCGTTCTGGGCCTGCCCCCTTGGCCCTTTGGGTCATCCTCACTCAGCTCTGACCCCCTTCTCCTCTGCCAGCTTGGATCAACCACCGCTCATTCCTTCTCAGCCACAGCCACCTGGAGGCCGTCTCTGTCCGCTTTGAAATGTCATTCACGAGATTTTTCCAGTTTGCCCCTCTGACCCCAAGCAGCCACAGCGCTCTCCAGAGTGACTGACCAGGGAAGCCCCTGCACCCAACCTCCACCGGTAGGTTCCAGGCTCTCTGGCTTCTCTGCTGGTTCTCAACAATCAGAGCCTGGTACTTTCCCAGCTTCCGCTCGTGTGCCTCCTCAACTCTCCTCTCCCAGGGTACTGTCAGCTCTATCAGAGCCACCTGCTTCGTAGACTGGGACCAGAGCACAATGTCCGGCCAGAGGCTGGTGACAGCAATCTCCTCTGGAAACTTCAGTTGCCTTCCGAGGTCAACCCTTATTTCCCAGTCCTTTGTCATCCTGAGGATCCCTGCGCCTCTGTTCTCCCCAGACCCGAGAAAGCTGATGAAGCGGGGGCCTTTGTCTTGGGCCTTGCTTCCTTTCCGCTTTCAAAATGGAGGACGCAAAAAGCCACAGACAGTCACAACGACAAATCACCTGAGGGGCGCTGTGTTAAAGTACTTTGGGTTCTACTCAGCTGATGAAAAAATGATGAACATAGACCGGGCTATGTGTCGGTTGTATGAAAAGCAGCCAGCTTACTGATCCTCAACAAGTCTGTAGTATTACCTGTTGACTTTTCATCCAAGCCATGGAGTTGAAGAGGAGGGGCGCAAACACAGTGGCGCTACATCAAACGTACACAAAAATAACTGAAAATCTTTGGTTATTTTTGTGTACGTTCGAAAACCATTAGAGTCTAATTTTGAGGAAAAGTGACAGCCTTGATGGCTATTGATAAATAATGATGAATATTGATTATGTTAATGACTGTTGACAATTTCTTAGCTATTGATTGATATGTAAGCATATTGATGGCTTCTGATAAGGTTAATGGATCTCTGTGTTCTTTTATAGATGTTGATGAATGTTGAAGGGTGTCCATTGATGTTGAATGAAATAGAATGAAAATGATGAGTGATTAATAATATTTATGTTATTGATGGATGTTGATATTGGGTTGGATGTTGATAGACACTGATGGATGATGACTGATATTTATGGATGTATTTATGGAATTGATTCTAATGGCTATTTGATGAATGTTGACAGATATTGATTTTGTTTATGAATGTTGATAGATTTTGCTGGTTATAAATGACAATTGATATTAATAGTTATTGAAGATTTTTGGTTGATATTGATTATGTTTATGAATATTGACTTGTTTCTTAGATATTGATTGATATTAAAGCATACTAATGGATGATAATTAATGTTGATGGATCCTCGAAGGATGTTCATGGTTTTTTTTTATAGGTGTTGATGGGTGTCCACTGATGTTGACTGAAATGGAGTTTTTTTGATGAATTGTGATAAATATTGTCATTATTGATTGATACTGGTGCATATTGATGGATATAGGTGGATGTCAACAAGGGGTAAGGTTTCCAATACTGAGTTCATGATACAATTTTCTCACTGAAAAAGATTCCTTTAATTGGCCTTCAGATGGAAAAACACTTTTCTGAGAGAGGGTGTATCTGCAAAACAAACAATGCAATGACTGCATATTTAAAAGACACATTATTTACAGAAGTTGACATAAAGGTGAGTTTGCTGTTGGCCTGACCACTTCAACTACTGGCCCAGGAATGTGACATTTGGTTCGAAAAATGAATGTAAAACAATTTACTTTCAAAATTAGTCAAAGAAACAGTTGTGATGCAAACGGAATCCATTAAAAAACATTTTCTTATTCATGAAGTTTTAATCTGAGCATTCAGCCGCTTGGCCCCCCAGTTATGGAACTCACTGTTAAACTCCCGTTTAAACTCAGCTGTGGTGAGTAACAGGTGCTGATAACATAGAAATCACACCTGACGTCAGTTAGAATGTATAAAAGTTGACTTAACCTTTGTGTTGTGAGCCTTTGTGTATCACACCAAGCATGAAAAAGAGAAAGAGGTGTCTGAGGAGTGTCTGAGGACTTAAAACGCAAAACTGTTGAAAAATATGATTAATTTCAAGGATACAAGACCATCTCCAGAGATCTTGAAGTTCCTTTGTTCAACTGTGCCTAATATGATAAAGAAGTTTATTACCCATAGAGCTCTGGATAATCTCCCTGTAGGAGGACAGAAGAGGAAAACTGACAATAGAATGCAACACAGGATAGTTTGAAAGGTAGATAAACATCCTCAGACAACTTCCACACAAGTTTCAGCTCGGACCATACGTCATCATCTGAGTGAGAAGAAGCGCTATGGCAGGAGACAAAGGAGAACCCCACTGCTGACTGAGAGACATAAAAAAACCAGACTGGTGTTTTCAAAAATGTCCAGAGAAGGTTGTGTGGACAGATGAGACTAAAGTAGAGCTTTTTGGAAAAGTAAGTCATTCTACTGTTTACAGTAAACAGAATGAGGTCTACAAAGAAAAGAACACAGTGCCTACAGTCAAACATGGTGGAGGTTCAATGACGTTTTGGGGTTGTTTTGCTGCCTCTGGCACTGGGGGCCTTGACAGTGTGAAGAAGTCATGGAATCTGGAGATCATCGAAATCTTTTGGGCTGTAATGTAGGGCCTAGTGCCAGAAAGCTGGGTCTGTGTCAGAGGTCATGGATGTTCCAGCAGGAAAATGACCCCCAAAATACCTCAAACAGCACCAAGAAATGGTTGGAGACAAAGTGCTGGAGAGTTCTGAAGCTCATATTTTTGCAACAATTTTGCATTTTAAGTCCTCAGACACTCCTCAGCTCTTCTTTCTCTTCTCCATTCTTGGTGTGATACCCAAAGTCACACAACACAAAGATTGAGTCAACTTTTAATACATTCTAACTGGTGTCAGGTGTGATTTCTATATAACCAGCACCAGTTACTCACCACAGCTGAGTTTAAACCAGAATCACCTGCTTGAAATTAAATGATTTACCCACAATTCTAAAAGGGTGCCAACAAATTTGTCTGGCCCATTTTTTTGTGTCTTGTGTAAAATTGTGTCCAATTTTGCTTTTTTCTTCTTCTTTTTTTTCACTGCACATCAAGGAAATAAACACATTCATACCAAAAACATTTGTGATTGCAACAATTTCTGGGAGAAATGGTGTATTTCCTGGAAAAATTCCAAGGGTGCCAATACCTTTGTCCATGACTCTATTCCAGATGTCTCCAAATCGTGAATTTCAATTGATCATTGAGTTCTTTATTGAAGTTGTATTTCATGTTTTATGCTGCCTCTATAAGGTTGCTCAGGGCGACGTGCTTTTTCTTGACTTGCTGGGATTCTTTCTGTGGTGAGTTTGCGTGTTCCCCCAGGTGTACCCTGCCTCTGCCCCAAAGACAGCTGGGATAGGCCCCAGCCACAGGGGCAAAGATTCATTCTGTGTTAAAATTATTAAAACCATTTATAAGTTAAAAGTCACACAATTTAAGTGTTGAATTTTAACAGTGAGAAAGAGTAGACGTGAATTTTAACAAGAAATTAGAATCAACTTTACAACAAATGGGGGTAGCATTAGAACGTCCTCAACATTTATTTTGTAATTTGTTGCACACTTGGACACAGTAGCGGATTGTCCAGGCATGCATAGGTGGGTTTTAACTCAAACTTTAATCCAGCTCTGTAAATACAGAAACACAGCATGGAGCTTAGCATGGCTGCATCATGCAATACATCTCAGTCTACTGAAGGTCCACATGTGCACCCTTGTACCCTGAAGACCCCTAAGCTGCCCCAGAATGCCTGTGTTAGCCTTACTCACTTTAACCACCAATAACACACCAAAAATATCACATGTACTCCTGTACTTGAATATTTCACATTTAACTACTGAACAAGATTACATGCAAAATAACAAAAATTAAGGAGTGGGTCCATGTCCATATACACACTAAACCTGGAGGAGTTGAATCATCAACCCCCATGAAGGAGTAACTCTAACTAAAGCTTTGGGTTAATTTGATGGTCTCAGGTGTACAATCACTTTGAGTTAAATTTGACTTTCAGAGAGTTTGTTCACGAGGCCTGAATTTGCTGTGTGGGGTGTTTGTGTGTGACCTTTCTGACTGATTGACTCTGATTGTCTGGTGATTCTCTTTGTTTGCTTCCTGATTCAGTAAGATGAAAAGCTGTTTTAATGTCCTGGAACACCACTGATTAAAAAAAGGAGTCCATGGATAATAAAAGCCATAGAGCATATTTATAATTTTTTGGCTGGATAACATCAGGGACCTTAGAAATGGTTAAAAAAGGACTCTTTCTGGACTCGGTCAAAGCTCTGTGTCTGTTTTCTCCATCTCAGGCTGCCACAGTGGAAGCTGAATCAGAAAAGCCATCTGTCCCAGGCTTGAGGGAGTGAACAGAGCCTGTTCTTTGGCAGACTCTCAATTAGATATTGACCCCAGTGATGTCTCCAATTAGGCGCTGCTTTGCTTTAAAAGCAGAGGTTCCCTGGGAAGTCAGGGTGATTTTTTTTTCCAGCCTCAAGGCATTAAATTCTCTGCACACAGAAACTATTGTTGACTACAAACCCAACAAAGCCCTTCTCAACTGGAATGTCAAACTGAGTCACAGCCAAATGTGAGAGTGGCCCGATACTCAAGGAATTGGCCACACACATTGCATTTGTGTGTGTGTATGTGTGTGAGTGTGTGTGTGTGTGTGTGTGTGTGTGTGTGTGTGTGTGTGCCTGCTCACTACTTGAAAAGCTTATCTGGCTCACATCTTGAAGTCCCTGCAGCTCTGAAAGGGTTACATTCTTTACCACAAAGACATGCTGTTAAACCACCCACGCCATGACACAGGTTTTTAACATGCATCTCTTCATGTTAACCTCCTCTATCGGAGGAATGCAACATTTCTCACTATAGGATTCAGTTTATAACAGTTTGGTGTGATGTGGGTGGTTGGCATGTGTTTGGTTATAAGGTAAGTAAATCAGAAATGGGAGTTGTAAAAATCTTTACCCACCCTCAACCTTTAAATTAGGGTACAACATTTGTTTTGTTCCGTGTCGTCACAGGCCTCAGGAAATGTCACATGTTGTCATCAATAGTTTAAAGGAGCAATTGACCCCTATCCTCTGCTGTGATCAAAATCCATAATCAGGATTCAGCCGAGGTTAAAATATGGGGTGAGATTTGTGCCACTAGAAACAGAAATTGAATTTTTGTATTGAATTTGAAAAGCATGAATTGAAATTGAATATAATGTTTTAAATTGAATTGATCTGTTTTGAAATTGTATCTTCACTGCTTGAAAATTAAACTCTTAATAAATTCAATTCAAAAACTAATTTCAATTTCAGTTCGCAAAATTCAGATTCAGTTTTACAGTTCAATGTCAATACAGAACAGCATGACCATTACATAGTCTGAGCGCATAAGGAAGACCAATAGAACACAGAGCCACAGGGCCACAGAAAGCATCTTCAATTACGTCCGCGGATTCTCCCTAGCTGTCTGTAGCTGTAATCATCTACTTCTCACCCGAGCAGCAAACTTTTACAGCCGTGATGTGACTGCCTTTATCTGTATTGTGCCTACGATATAGAAATGCAGGTGAATAAATGTGTCAGTTCGAATTGCAAGCATGCATGTAGGCTACACACACACACACACACACACACACACACACACACACACACACACACACACAGTGTGTTCCCTATGGGCTCAGACTATGCAACAGACTCAGACTATGCTGTTCTGTATTGACGTATTTTTGTAAAACTGAACCTGAATTTTGAAAACTGACATTGATTTTTTTTTAATGTGACTTATAAAGAGTTGAGTTTATAAGTAGGTAAGATACAATTTCAAAACAGATTAATTAAATTTTAAAACAAATAAATTCAATTTTAAATAATTAAATTCAATTTCAGACCATGCTTTTCAAACTAACTCAACTAACTCAATACAAAAATTCTAATTTAGTTTCTGGTGGCACAAATCTCACCCCATGTTAAAATCCCCTTTTTTTAAAAAAAATCGAAAAACAATACGAGTGTTATTTTATTTTGGAGAAGAACTGTTTTACAACAATTAAAAACACCATTTGAAATGGGTCATACATGATTGGATGTTAGAAGCGTCCAATATGAAGCTGCATGCCACAGGTTGGAAAATGACAACACTTTCCTCCAAATATCCAATATTAATATCAATACCAGTATCAATAAAGCTGATTTCAAGAAGCAGAGCATTCAGTGGGCCAATGGTGAATGTTTGAAGTCAAATTACAGCATTGATTTATCAGGAACAATGCCACTGGAAATTCCTTATGAAGTTATCGCTAAACATTGCTGGTCTCCACAGGCCTTGACAAAAAATATTGAATTGTATACAATGAATGTGTTAAAAAAAAGAAAAAAAGGAAAGAAAATCAGTGCTGTTAATTATACTTTATTGTGCCTGTTTTTCAGTGAATGAATTAGGATATCTTAAACCTGGTTTGGACACCTTTTGAAAAATTGTTTGATATCCTGTCCTAAAATACACTCTTTATGTGAATGTGAAAGATCCTAACAAAGCTGAGCAAGAGCTGCACTATGTCAATGATCCAGATGTTACTGTCAAACACAGTATTCAATTCGGACTGGAAATCTGGGAAATTTTCATAGCACTCAGCAAGCTCTAAAACCTTGCCACATGTATGCCCTATGGGCCTACTTGTGAATGTTGACATTTCAGTGAACAAAATCTCAATTCTGTCACATGTGATCACATCACTTCCTGTAGGGAATTGTAGAAACTTGTCAAGTTCTTCCTCATCCAACTCCCTGATGTATCTCTTTGGATGGTTCTCTACCTCCCTTTGCTTGGTAGACATCGTCACAGGGAAGTGAAGAGGTCCCTGCACTTTCTTTGGTGTTGCTCTGAGGTTGACATACATCTTAACAAGCTCAATATAGTCAAGAGTGATATTCCAAGAACATCCATCAGTTCATCAGCATCAACAGAACAAAAATCATCAAGAGCTTTTGAGAGGATGTTGTGAACTTGTAAACTCACAAAGTGCTAAAAGATTTCAAGTAGGTCACTGCATACTGTCCCATATAAGACCTCCTCCACAAAAGGGAGAGCAAACTTAGGCAGAAGGTACTGGCCCCTTTGATAACCTTTAAGTAGAACAAGTACAACACCTGAACCAGCACCTTTTTCCTCTGTGTTATCAGGGAGAAGACATTTGAAAATCAGTGATTGTGTCAGCACTGCTGAATCCAAGAATCCACTGATCATCTCATCCAGGCATCTGCCTTGGTGTCTGGTTACAATCTTTGGCTGTAGCTGTTGGCACTTGAACTGTAGTTGTAGAAATTGAACTTGAATCATTTTCTTTTCTCATCTGAAGCTCTGGTCAAAGCTTTTCAAACAGTGTCATCTTCTTCCTATGAAGTGGTGTTTGATTTCTGCTGAAGTTTACCAATACCAGTCAATCCTCAAATGATGGAATGAATCAGGCCAGTTGCCCATCAGATTAGAATTGGGTGGAGTGTAAGGGGTAAAGTAACACTACGTTGTTGTTTTTTTGCTCCAGTTGCAGCGTATCATGTTGGCATTTACCATAAAACACCAAATGATAGGGGCGTTTATTTGTTTGAGTCACTGCGAAGACCAGGCAGCTGTTTGGGATGGGCGTTTAATTCTTTTCTCACAAAAATCTTGCCCAGTAAAAAAAGGAAAAATGTGGTGAACTAAATCAAACTATTTATTAACACCAGTATGATTATCACCTTTGCTTTTTGCAGGCACCTATGTGTATGTAATCTCATTGTCATTATCAGCACTAGCAGCAAACTTTTCGTCTGTGCTGTCACTCACAGTGGCATAAATTTCTTTGGCTTTTGTGTTGATAATTTTTTGGGGCACTCTCTCATGACACCCCCTCTTCCTGATGATCCATTCCCACATGTTTAACTCCAGCTCCTCACTGGTTTTCTTCCTACCTCCAACACACAGCCTCGCTCTTTTGCTATCTCCTCACAGAGACATTGAAGTTCTGATTCATTTTTCCGGCAATCTCTCACCCTCTTGGGGTTGACAGAGAAGTGTGGAGCTGCTGCTTCTCCTGAGTGTTCATGGGTATATTTGACCACAGACAGTTTAAAGTTAAGGTCGAACTTCCTGTTTTTTCCCTGCACTGGAGCCATGGCGATCAGCAGCAAAGTGACTGATGTGACTGACCTTAGTTGTGTATTTTAAAAGCACGCGCTAACGCCAAAAAGGGAGAGGGGGGTGCAGCAACGGCTACATTTTCTTCTTCTTCAATTTTTTAAGAAATTACTCCCAGTGTTTATTTGGGACAGGTGTTTATTTGTCGAAACGCACTGCTACACCCTGCAGTTAATTGGGACTTGGCGGGTATTTGGTGTTTTACGGTAGACCAAACCTTTAGCTGCTGCCAGAAAAGAAATCTTGTAGAAAAACAGCCATAAAATCCTGAAACTTCACTCCACAAACACAATTTATACATCAAAACTTTTCCTCTTTCACCTGATGTCCTTTCCAAATCAGATGCATGGACATTTGAAGCTTCAGAGCAGGTGTGACCAAAACTGTTCAATCTGTGCCAATGTTGAGATGGTGCCACAGAGAAGGGCGTTCTGTTGTTTTAAACCTATTTTAACTCACTGTGGTGTCCCAATTCTTAACAATGTCGACACAAAAAACACATCTCTGAATTCTTTGGAGGTCCTTGCTCGCAGTAAAACCCTTATTTTGATAACTGTCCTGATTTTGGCGTAGTGACCCCTGTTTCAGAGTGTTCCCACTTTTGTCCTGTGTGTCTCTGTGATGTCAACTCTGCTCCTAACCAACCCCCTGCACTGCTGTGTGTGTCAGTCAGTGCACTCAGCTCTGCAGGGCTATATGAAGGAAGTTAAGATGTATTTGCTTAAATTTTATAGCTGCATGGTTTTAGCACAGCGTCTACTGCCCCAGGGCCTTGTGTTGCAACTTCCAATGAACAACATCTTCAGATTGGCTACACGGCATTTAGCCATCTTTATTTTACAGGATCCACATTTTCTGCTCTGTTTCACTGTATTTAGCTATTTTAATTTTGCATTTTTTCACTTCACTCATTCAGTGTCAGCATTTTGATGCATTTTCTCCACAAAAATGCAACTTTGCAAGTTATTCGTTGAATCTTGCAACCATTGCCCACTAGAAATGCACCATTGTTCTCTAAACCGTGCTTAGCATTTAAAATGCTTATTTAAACTGATTTGTTGTTAAAGATTATCTAAAACAAAGCAAGGGAAAGAAACAAGAAAATAATGTTGTTGTTTTGTTTCATTTTCTTTATTTTATTTCCTGATATTTTCATTCATTTTCATTTTTAAGAATAATTTTCCTTGTTGATCTATCCTGATAAGTGAAAGTAATGTTTAATGACGATAAGACGCCATATCCATATCACTGTGTGCTTTTGAAAGCCTTACTGTCCCACCAGCAAGGATAACTTTGTTTTGTAATATTCATTTATTTTGCTTCTTAAAACATAAAGAAGTTGAGCTAAGAGTTGATAAAAAAGGATTAATTTAGAGAAATATGATCTAGAATCAAAGAAATTGAAACAGATCCCAGGCTCAGGGGTCAGAAATGTTTCAGGGCTCTAAACTTTGTCACTTGAGTGTTTGTATGGGTCTGTGCTGGAAGGGTCACCAGGTCACTGATCGGGATTTGAGTCTGAACCAACTCAAAAAGCACAAGCAACATATTTAGATATATCTGGATGTTGGAGCAAAAAATGAAAGAGCAGAGAGAGTATTGTGATCTGCTGTTTGTGATGAGCTGAGGGTTTCATCACAGTGAGTGTTCAGACATGAATAATGCAGACTTCCTTGTTGACATCTCATTAATTGATAGCATCCGCCTGGCTCCCACCTTCAACCCCGCTGGCACAGATAAATGGGAGAATGGAGAGCTGTGTGATGAAGATGAGGCTACTTAAACAGAACACACTCACACGCACACACTCTCCCTCTCTCTCTCTCTCTCTCACATACACACACACACACACACACACACACACACACACACACACACACACACGTCTGTGATAAATGGCACCTAAAGCAGAGCTGCTTTGTGTTTATGACATGTATGAGCTAAATGAATTCTTCCTCACCCGGTGGTTTGGAGGCTGGATCAGTTAACTGGATGATTTACTGCTCCACTGTTAAATTGAGCTGTTTTCTCTGGGTGGTTTTTACCAGTTAGATCAACTGGGGGGAATAGACATTTCAAATAATAAATGGATGTGTCGTCAGGACTGGATCTGGTTCATTCCGGAGCCTGCAGAACACAGAGATCAATCACCTTGAGGTAGATTCAAACACAGACGCAGATTGCTTCAGAAGCCAAAAGCCCAAAAAATGAGAGAGGAATGCCCCAGTTCTCTGTGCTGCCAGTAAAAGCCAGCAGCGTTATAAAAAGGGGACATTTTTGGCAACAAGGAATCATTTTGGTTCTCAGAAAACATCATTTCACTCCAACAGGAAGTGGAACGTTCTAGAAGCTCATATCTCAAAATTTGTAGTCAGTAAAAACACAATATACACATCTTTCTCCTCTTAAACAAAGAAAGCAAGACTCTTTGTTCGTTTGAATGTATGTCATCCTCTCTTGCTCCATCCATTCATTCACTTCCGTTTGACAGCGTCCATAGTTACCACCACAGAAGCGATACAGACCTGAGGTGAATGGACAGAGCTCACTCTGGGCGTCTAATATCGCCACAAATGGGATTACACTGAAATTATATGAAAGTCAAATGTATCTGGAGGAAACAAAAAACATATTTGACTATAAAACATCATTTTTTTTATTATTCTCCTTTGATCTCCTTGATCGTTTAAATTTGCGATATACGGGTCAATGATGTGGCGCCCACTTTACCTGCCTAACTACCCCCCCCAAAAAAAAAAAAAAAAAAAAAAAAAAAAAAAAAAAAAAAACCTCAAACAGCATAAAAAGACAGCGGGTCCATCTCACAGAGCAGGTTCAACAGTCTCTGTGTCTAACCCTGAACTCTGAGTGGATCTACTCTGAGATAGAAAACTGTGTTTTCTGTTCCAGAACAGCTGATCTGAGTTTGTTTCATCCACTCGGAGTAGTTTCACCTGTGTGCCACCACTATAAAAAGGCAGCATCAATGAAGCCCTAATTTAATGGGTCACTATGGCATTTTTACCCCACAAGAACTGGAAATCTTCATGCACTCATACAGTGAATTTGAGCATGTTTTCAGGAAAAAGTGCAACACCACAGCAGCTGCAAAAGAGAGAGACAGAGTGAGAGAACATCGCTCCTCTGGTCAATGTGCAAGTTCAAATGTAGTCCTTTGCAATCATATTAATATTACAGGGGAAAACTGCTTGAATGGTAGATCATTCATTTATTTAATTTAGGTGCAATCCTGCGGGGGAGAAGCGCACTTGGCAGCAGCTTAAGATGAAATCTAAAAACATTGTTCAAACAGGTGAGACCTCCACATAATCTCACAGGTTTACCTCATTTTGATCACGCTTTACATTTTAAAATAAATATTACGTGGTTTTTTGACTGTGCAGTTGTTTTATCCCATAATTCTGTTTACACACACATAAATGTCTTCTCATATGTATCATGTTCTGTTAAATAATTAATCCTGTTTTAACTAACACAGACTTCTACTCAGTCAACAGAAAGAAGCAGATGCCAGTAAAACAGGTGGTGGTCCTGCACCTCCACCTCTAACGACCTGCATACAGTCGCCTTGCATCTCCAATATTATTTTTAAAAAACTGCCATACAGTAAAAATTGGAGCGCAATTCACAACATCTGCTGGGATGTGAGAGCATGACTACGGCTGCTAATGTTGCAAATGTGGGGACGGATTAGTTGTTGTGTATAAATAATGGACTGCAAATGTGAATGAATGTGAAATGGTGCTGATCAAAAAGATGATTGTTTAGAAATGCCAGAACATCAATAGACAGTCTGACGACAATTTCCCAATAAATATTAAATTCCCTGTTCAGTAATGCTGAACCTTAATCAATGGGATCATTGCCATTAGGACATGCCATGTTTGTGGAAAAGTCGACTTTTGTGTTTTTTAAATAACAGACGGCAGAACTGTGTAACGCCAAAACTCGCCCGCTGACTGAAAGAATGAGGAACTCAAATATGGTGTGTGGTTGAAAGAGGGCAGAGACAGAGAGAAACTCCAGGTTCATTGAGAAAAACCTGGTCCCGACCAGGTTGGTTTCACTGTTACTACAGTAACTGACCAAGAGCTGGAGTTACTCCTCTGTCTCTGTTCGACTTACCTCACTTTATGAAACTAAAAACTCAGAGTTTCCCTCATTTCAGGGATAACAGACTCAGAGTTTTCACTAAAGCTGTTTTTTTTGTCCGTTTTCTATCTTTCTGGTGATCTGTGTTTTGCCTGTGTGAGTTTTCCTAGTCTCCCTCCTTTCAGAGTCTTGGCCAGTTCCCTCTCCTGCACCATCACACCTGAGCCCAGTCACCCTCATCAGCCCCTATGCTCTTAGGTCTGCTGAGAGAGGAGTCTGGGGCCAGATCATTCCCACTTCTACCGTAGTACATCAGCCGTTACCAGTGCTCAGTATTAGCAAGTATTGAGTTACCTTTTGTGATTTGCTTTTTACTCACTGCTGCTGTTTCCCCTTTGTTTCCAGTGCCTCCAAGAGCCTCCTGCACCCCAGCCCAAACTCTGCCTCAATGCCACACTCTGGATCACTCACCCTACCCCTCCACTGTCAGTGTGAAAATAAACTCACTTCAATTGCTTCCCGAGACTCTTGAGTATTGGGTCTTTTCTACAACTACTGGTTTTAGAACTACTGGTTTTTAGAACCTACTCCATATACAGAACCACTCTAATGTCTCCAAACATTTTAGTTATTGGTCATTTTTCTGGTCTGAAGTGTCAAAACATCTCTTGGGGCGACCATCCAGCCTCGACTTCTATTTGGACAAGTGGATTCAAATAATTTTAAATCAATTCAGATATATTCATTGCCCTATTTTGCATAACTTCAAACTTGTTTTGCATTTACTGACAAAATTGGGAAGCATTTGCACTTATATTTCTGTCATAATATACAAATGGATCTCGTCCAAATATGTTCATTATATGAAATATCATCTTCAAGAAAACAACTTTGGGACTCTAATTTTAAAAGCACCTCAAGGACAGAGTATTTCATCAACCAGACACATCTGAGGAACCTAATGAAACACCTGGAAGGTTCTTAAGTCTTTCTCATATTTGCAAATAAACCTATTTTGTAGCTTCTGTAATGTACGAGCCACTTTGGGGCATCACGTGGAGCGACAGCCTACAAACTGTGAATAATAAGTTTATCTGTAAATCTATAAGCCTGTCCTTCTTAAACCCTTTATTTAATCACAGATACTTGTTAAACTAAAAGTAATGATAAAGAAATATATTAATTTAAGACAAACTACTGTCGCCCCAAATGACCTTTATTTCAAGGCTGTTTGATTAATTAAACTGTAAAAACACTATGATCTCTTGACTTGTTTTTTTGCATAAATGCGTGTGTACACTACATTCACAATGTTTGAACAATAAAATCCTTATTTTTTGTATATTAGAAACAGCCTGTTCAGAGGTCTCATCCAGAAATGACCCATTATGTGTGCATATGTATGTGTAGTTGTTTTGTATTTCATTTATTTGTTATTATTTTTTGTTTTGTTTCATTATCTGTTTTCTTCATGATCTAATTATTTGCCCGGTTGCTAAGTGGTTATATTTTATTTTATTTTATTTTTGTCATTCTCTCACAATCCTCTCCCATTCCTCACCTGACGTCATGTCATTTTCTTCATCCTTTTTATCTATTTTATCATTTCATCTTTCCATGCTGTCCGCACTATATCACACACTTTCATAACTTGCGACCCCTCCGTTAAATTGTTCTTGTCTTCTCCTCTATTCTCTGCCATGATTTTAACTGTTGATTACAATGAATAAAAAATATGAATAATTATAAATATGAATGAACAAAACCAACAAACATCTCACTATGTGTACATTATTTGCCAAAATCTACGCAGACTGAAAGTTTGTCGTATAAGCTTTAACCTTGACGTTTTGGGGAAAAAAAAAAACAAGTTTTTGAACAATACTTTGTGATGGGGAAAAAATCCAAAGCATTAACAATTTCCAGTTCTTTACCTAAAGCAGCATTTCTTAGTTAGATGATCCCAAAATGTCCAGTCAATGTGCTGTATTCAAGCTTGTAGCCCTCATGAGACACTTATTAATGAGAGCTTTCTTGACCTTTGCTTTCTCCACTGGTGTTCACCCTTTCCATGTGCCTCAGTGCATGACGACGAGATGGTGCAAAAAGCAACCAGAGAAAAAGCATATCACACTGTTCAAAATTATGATAGCCTTACTCTAAGATGTACACCTAGAAAGGTCAAAATGAGTGGTATATTTACAACCCCAATTCCAATGAGGTTGAGACACTGTGTAAAATGTAAACAACAGACTACAATGATTAGTAAATCCTAGTAATCAATTGCATACGCCACAAAGACAATATATTTAATGGTCAAACTGAAAAACTTTATTGTTTTTGTGCAAATATTTCCTCATTTTGAATTTGATGCCTGCAACACATTTTGAAAAAGCTGAAACAGGGGCAAGAAAAGACGGGGAAAGTTGAAGAATGCTCAAAGAACAGCTGTTTGGATCATTGCACAGGTGAACAGGTTCATTGAAACAGGTGAGTGATATGATTGGGTATAAAAGGAGCATCCCTAAAAGGCTCAGCCATTAACAAGCAAAGATGGGGCGAGGATCACCACTTGGTGAACTGCATGGGAAAAAAAATCATACAGCAGTTGAAGAACAATGTTTTTCAACTTTCAATTGCAAGGAATTAAGGGATTTTATCATCTCCAGTCCCTAACATGATCAGAAAATTCAGAGAATCTGGAGAAATCTCTGCATATAAGCAGCAAGACCGAAAACTAACACTGAATGCCTGTGACCTTTGACCCCTCAGGTGACACTGCATTAAAAACCCACATCATTGCAAGGATCGTACAGCGTGAGCTCAGGAACACTTCAGAAAACCACTGTTAGTTAACACAGTTTGTCACTACATCAAAGTAGATCTCATCAAAAAGCAAGTGGAAAAGGTGAAAGTGGCCTCTGCATGAACTGCAGACAAAAGGGTTGATAACACCAAGAGGCCACTTTCAGGATTAGCTCTCAGTTTACAGCTCCCGCTTTTGCTGATCCAACATCAACTTCTGGTCTTAGTTGCTCAATACTCTCCAAAAAGCTTTTGAAATCAGTCATTCAATCACCACATATAATGATGTTAAGAAAAAGAAGGAAATAGTTTTAAATTTAATACAGGATATAATTTCTTTCAAACTCCTGTCATTTTCAATTCTAAATTTCTAGCACCCATAACACCTCAATGTCTAACATGAATTCATGTGTAGCAAGAGATCCAGCCCTTGGGGAGAATTTTGGACTTTTTTACGCAATCAAGTAGTTTGACCCCTCGTTGATGACAGCTGGGATCAGCTGATGGTGCTGAAGCAAGCACGGCTTTCACAACAGTTACTTTTATCTCAGTGGAGTTATGGAAACTCCAGACACACACAGGATGCAGAGGAAAGAAGCTGTGAGGGAAGTGTGTGGGAACAAGGCGACAGAGATATTTGGAGAGGAGTTTGAAGCCGTGGCTTCCTACTATTGTCATTATAACATGAGGTCCCTGGCTAATAAGATGGAGGATCTAACGGCATTAGTCTGGACTTTATTCTCGTAAATTTCCTGTTCTTTTAATGTGGCCCTAATCCTCTGTTCTAATATGTGTGCCATTTCAAGTACACACTAAAACTAAACTTCACTGCTTCGACTTTTTTAAAACTAATATGAGAACTTGTATCAATTTATGTGAAGAGACTGTTTCCAAATCAGCTGCCAAAAGAACACTGTCAACCACTGAACCTACAAACTTAACAGACAGGATGAGAAATCACGATAATCAGACAGTCTGACACAGTGCCGACCAGATAATGTTCCAAGTGAAATCATCAGACTTCCTTTAAAACAACAGAGCTACATAACAAGGGCTTTGTTTCTGTTAATGCTCCTCTGTTGATACTGATGTGCCTGTGTGGACAGTTTGAACAGAATTAGCCACAAAGGTCTCTCCTCTAAATACTTTAGAACTGAGCCTGAAAAGAGCAGACTGCTGGGCTGTACCTGATCCTTATTAACAACTTTGTGATGAATCCTGAACTCTCATCGCACCTGGACATAAATGACTGTCCCTCCACCTGAGCTGTCCAAACTGAGTCAGCTCCAGAACCTGTCCTCCACTCTTCTCTATTTGTCAGGGTTTGGTCAGCTTTTGGCACATGAAGTGGACTTTTAGGTCACATTATCCCAGTTTTTAGGCTAATTTATCCACAGCTTGCTGGGGGGCCAAGGAAGCAGCTGTCACTGTGTCAGAATGTGATTCCAGAAGATTCCACTCAAGTAGCTGTTTCCTCATGCCATCTGCTCAGTCTGCTGTGGTTTGTCTGTGTCTGACTCTAAATGTCCATCTGGCTCTCTCATGGTTTCTCTGTCTGTCACTAAATTACACTTTGTGCCAGGAAGGTAACTCAAACACCTATTTCTTTGTGTCTGCCTCGCAAAGTTTAGGTGTGAGAGGAGGAACATTCTCATGTCAGTGCTATAAACAGACACAAGTGTGGAGGATGTTTGTTAGCACACTCTGTTTACCAGGGATGGTGCTCAGGTTAAGTGCATGTCTCTGACAGCTGCTTTCCACATAATGAAGGTTTCAAATAATGAATGACAGGTGCAGAATAAATCTACATTACAATTTAAAATATGCATGGGACAGTACGATCAATCATAAATACTTCATCTATTCTGGGGGAAATTCAGTCATTACAGTCACTCTTATACTCAATAAAGTGCAAATATCAGAGTGGTGATAGAGGGGTCAAATAAGTGAGGACTGATCTTCTATCCACACAGTTGCTCTTCTTCTTCGTGAGGAGACAGTCATTCAGCACCAACAAGAAAACATTGGATTTTGAGTTAAAAAGCCTGCAGGCAGCATGAAAGCAGAGTAAACCTGAAAAACTGCACCTGTGGATATACAGATAACATGTAGCCTTACTCTCACAACCAGACATCTTTCAGTAGAGGCCATTTTTGGAGTGCCTTGAACTATTAAGAGTGAAGAAAGGCACTATTTGATGTCATTTTCTGGACCATTACTTTGCCTCTGCAAATGCTCAGGAGAGCCTCCGAACACTGAAGCCTGGAGGTGACTTCAGGACACCAGACAGAGAACTAAAGCCTGCATCCACAGGCAGCTGGGCTCTGTGGTGTGTGTGTGTGTGTGGATACAAATTGATGTAGATTTTGCTTTACAATTTCTTGCTAATACTTTCTATGAAGCCACTACTACTTGTAATGCAGTATGAGCATTATAAAGTCTTACAAGTTCCAATAAAGGAATATAGGCACTCATAACAACTTGTGGCAACATTTATAAAGCATTACAAGAAGTGAACACAATGTCTCACAGGGCAAGGTTTGTAAAGTGTTACAGCTTGTTTCAAAAATGCATTGAGCATATTGTAAATCCTGGGTTTAATAACATGTTATAAGTCCATACAGAGCACTCACTCAAGGTGTTCAAGGCAGTGATGGATGGTAAACGAGAACATTCACTTGAGTACTGTACTTAAGTACATTTTCTGAGTATCTGTACTTTACTGGAGCATTTTTTTTTTGTCTGGAAACTTGTGACTTTCACTCTATTGCAATCTGTTACACTAATATTTATCAAGCTCTCTCGCCTTTATTAACAAGAAACTCAGCAATGTAGATGGCAGGAGAAACTCAAGCTGAGACACCAGAGCACTCATGACTGAAGCTCAGCAGAGAGCCAGGGCAGAGATTCTCATACAGGGGGTGATGTTATGGGGAGGTGGGTGGTGATATGTAGTTGGAGTATATTGTGTGGCATTGCAAAATTACTTTGGATGTTTGGCCATCATCTCTCTCTACTGTGGCGTGTGGCTCTTTGGTTCAGTGCGCAGCGCTCTCTGAAAGTGTCAGCGCTACATGTGAACCAACCCTCACAGCAGCACAGAGTCACAGTTTAACATAAACAAGTTCTACATCCTTAGTTTTCTCAAGTAACAGCAAGAAATCCCCATGATTCAAACTACAACACTATTGAGAACACACATATTTATTCTGCTCTCCATCAGAACACAGCAGTCAGCTCCACAGCTAACAGCTGACCATCAAAAACAGGTCAAAAGACAACTATGCTTCAAATCTATCAGATATTCTTTCCTGAGAAAGTGAGACAGCCCCAGAGTGGATATTGTGAGGTTAACGGGGTTTTTTTAAGGGATGTGTTGTGTTTAACCTGACACGCCAGACGGACAGTTTCATATGTCCATAACGGAAATATTTCACTAGTCCATCTAGGTGAGGCTCCCTAGCGTGTGTTTTCAGAGGCGGGACCTTACAGAAAATACAGCAGCTGGTGATTGGACGACCATTCTGCCTGACGTTCTCATCACAGACCAATCCACGTCAGGCCAGGGTATGACGTAGAGGATGTGTAACCTGACACCCCAGACAGACAGTTCATGTATCCGCTACAGAGATATCTCACTGGTCCGTTTTTGCTCAAAACATCGTTTCCTGTCAGAAAGGCTTTAAGTGACCTTCTCCGTTCTTCGTTTACATAATAAACTGAGTATTTCTGATAGAACTGCAGATATTGCCGCATCCACGGAGACGTGGAGATACAGCAGTTAACTGACATTACAAAATATACTTGATACTTTGCATTTTTGAATACTTACATTTTTTTTAAATGCATCTACTTTTGAATACTTAGATATTTTCTTAATTAAGTGCTTTAGTACTTGAGTAAAATTTTGAGGGAGCAACTTTTGACTGGAGTAGGGTAAGATTTGACCACAAGCACCAGTATTTTGACTCAAGTACTGGAGTTGAGTACTTTGTCCACCACTGATCAGAAAAGGTTTTGATTCCCAAATAGAAGAATATACAGTCATGGACAAAAGTATTGGCACCCCTGGAATTTTTCCAGAAAATACACCATTTCTCCCCGAAATTCAATCAATCAATCAATCAATCTTTATTTATATAGCACCAAATCATGACAAACGTTATCTCAAGACACTTTACAAAACATTAGCAGGTTGATACCTGTTAATGTTAAAGTATTAAGTTATTTTATTAACAGAGACCCAACATCAAGACAGGATAAGGAATCTTATCTCATCTTGATCCACCATGAGTGAAGCACTTTGCAGCAGCTTTTTGCAAAGTTACAGTGGAGAGGAAAAACTTCTCTTTAACGGGCAGAAACCTCGGACAGAACCAGAGTCATGTTAGACAGCCATCTGCCTCCACTGTGTTGGGGTGAGAGAGAGAGAGAGAGAGAGAGAGAGAAGAAAAATTGGAGAACTGTCAAAGCCACAGCAGCAGGAGTCAGGTCGTCCCACATCAGAAATTGTTCCAAGTACACATTTTTTTGTATGAATGTCTTTAGTGTGCGCTGGAAAAACACAAAGAAACTGAATAAAAAATCCAAAATTAACACAATTTTACACAAAAAGCAAAAAAATAGGCCAGACAACATTGTTGGCACCCTCAACTCAATATTTAGTTTCACATCCTTTTGGAGAAATAACTGAAATCAAACGCCTTTTATAAATATCAACAAGTTTCTTGCACCTCTCAGGTGGGATTTTGGACCAGTTTTGAGATTTCTCCACAGGTGTTCAATGGGATTTAGATCAGGACTCATTGATGGCCACTTCAAAACTCTCCAGCACTTTGTCTCCAACCATTTCTTGGTGCTGTTTGAGGTATTTTTTGGGTCATTTTCCTGCTGGAACATCCATGACCTCTGACACAGACCCAACTTTCTGGCACCAGGCCCTACATTACAGCCCAAAAGATTTTGATCATCTCCAGATTTCATGACTCCTTCACACTGTCAAGGCTCCCAGTGCCAGAGGCAGCAAAACAACCCCAAAACGTCATTGAACCTCCACCATGTTTGACTGTAGACACTGTGTTCTTTTCTTTGTAGACCTCATTCTGTTTTCTGTAAACAGTAGAATGACTTACTTTTCCAAAAAGCTCTACTTTAGTCTCATCTGTCCACAAAATATTCTCCTAGAAGGATTAAGGCTCACTCAGCTACATTTTTGAAAGTTTGTTTTTTTATGTCTCTTAGTCAGCAGTGCGGTTCTCCTCTGTCTTGCTTCTTCTCACTCAGATGATGACGTATGGTCAGAGCTGACACTTCTGCCCCTTGGGTCTGCAGCTTGAGTTTGTGTAGAAGTTGTCTGAAGATGTGTATCCACCATTCAAACTATCCTGTGCTGCATTATTTTGCCAATTTTCCTCTTCTGTCTTCGTCCAGGGAGATTAGCCACAGTTCTGTGGGAAATAAACTGTGTGATAAAATTGCGCACAGTTGACAAAGGAACTTCAAGATCTCTGGAGATGACCTTGTATCCTTGAGATTCTTCATATTTTTAAACAATTTTATGTCTTAAGTCCTCAGACACTCCTCAGCTCTTCTTTCTCTTCTCCATTCTTGGTGTGACACACAAAGGCTCAAAACACAAAGGTTGAGTCAACTTTTCTACATTCTAACTGACGTCAGGTGTGATTTCTATATTAGAACCTGTTACTCACCACAGCGGAGTTTAAACCAGCATCAGGGCTTAGAATAAAATGATTTACCAACAGCTCTGAAAGGGTGCCTACAATTTCGTCCAGCCCATTTTTTGCATTTTGTGTAAAATTGTGCCAATTTTAACTTTTTTTTTTTTTTTTTTACAATGCACATCAAGGAAATAAACACATTCATACCAAAACATTTGTAATTTCAACAATTTCTGGGAGAAATGGTGTATTTTCTGGAAAAATTCCAGGGGTGCCAATACTTTCGGTCATGACTGTATTATCATTAAAACACACCATCACATGACTTTGGGCTTCAAATTAAAGTGACAGCACTGTGTGTGATTGTTAGTCAGTGTTGGACAGAAATCCTTCCTAAGAATTATTGAAGTGATTGTCTTTATTTTAACATGTCATATGTATTGAGAGGTTTTTCAATCACCCCTGTAGTCCAGAGCAGGCCCACATCTCACAGCTGTTTTCTTAACTCTCATAACTCACCAAACTGAAGTTGGACACAGTTAAACAGCTGTTTTGACTTTCTGCAAAGATTCTGAGGTTCATGGAGCAAAACAGTTGAGTGGTAGACCCAAAAACCTTTCACCAGCGGCAAGATCTGATTTGCTGCTCATCAAAACACAGGATGATCCTCAACTCAAATGAAGGCCATTACTGGTGCCATCTTCAGCCCAATAACCATCAGATGGCTTCTGAGAGGGAGAAGAGCTTTAAGAACAAAAAGCTCTGCAAATGCCTTGTCTCCTTCCACTAAATTGCACATTTGGATTTTGACAGAGAGCATCAAACATGGAACACTGGAAGGTGGAAAAAAGTTTCATTCTCTGAGGAAAACAAATTTGAACCTTGACGGTGACGGCGTCCAACGTTACCGTCATGACAAAGAGATCCCATTGACATGTTTTCTCAGTGGCAGAGTGGAGGGGGCACCATCATGACCTGCTTTTCCTTTCTATGGAACAATGGGACTGAAGGTTGAGCAGGGGCGTCAGACGGCAACTGGCCTTGTGGACATGTTGCAGGGAGTGTCCTTCATGACTGAGGGCCCTGCTCTGTGTGCACTGCAGCTCACAATGGTGGCCTGTCAAAGGATTTCTCTGCCTGCTCTGGTGGACCTGCCAGACTCCAGCTGCTGTGGCTTTTACAGTCTCACCAGTTTATTCTCTGCCTGAAACTCTGTGTCTGTTTTCCTGTGTCTGTTTGTCTGTCCGTCTGTTTATCTGTCCGTCTGTTTATCTGTCCGTCTGTCTGTGGGACGACCTGACTCCAGCTGCTGTGGCTTTGACAGTTCTCCAATATTTTTTGTCTCTCTTTGTCAGTCTCTCTCTGTGTCTGTATCCCTCTGTCTGTATTTTCTCTCTCTCTCATGTTTGTTTGCAAAAAAGGGTGTGAGCTCAAATCCACGCACTGATCGGTGTTTCTCAATCTGAACGTGGGTGGAGGGTACGCTCAAATCCCACGCCAGTACTGAGTTCAGATTTCATGTTTCAGATTTTCATGTCAGAGGAGAGCACCATGCAGCGAAGAAAATCTGTCTGTGACGGAGAATTAATGCATTATATGAGTGCAGAGCATTTTTAAAGGACAGTCAGGGTGATGGAGAAATGCTGTACTGCCATGCTTGTAATCTATGTTATCATTCTGGACAGACGGCTCATGCAGAAAGTAGGTATCAGCTGTTTACATAATGTGGTTACATGATGTCCATTCAAATATGATCTGTCTGTAAACTGCTGATCTTTACATGACTAATGACTATACGATCAGATGAGGTTTGTCACTGTGAATAAAGAGCTGAACAACGGGGAAGTCTTTAAAGTTGATAGGAGTCAGAGTGCTGGATGCACCTCTGACCAGACTTCCCTTTTGCAAAAGCATAAACTGAGTATTTGTGCCTGGAGCTTCTTTCGACACCCGCAGCGGCTGATAGCCAGTTAGGTGCTTAAACCCAACACAGGGGTTCACAGATTAATATTTAGATAGTTAAATTAAACATAGCAATATAAATGTATCTGAAACATCTGTCGTCTTTTGTCAATACCTTTAAAATACATCACATATGAAAAAGCAGTACGAGCTGTCAGCTGATTTCTTCATGTAACAAATGCGTGTTTCTTATGACAATTTACAGTAACAATTAGAGAGGTTGTTAACAGTAATTAAAAACACTTCTGTGTCCACACTTAAGTCTGCAGAGAATATCTAGAGGACGCCGGATCAAACTTTTAGAGAATATATATATATATTTTTTTTAAGAAGCATATTGATCACAGGATTTACAAGAAGATTACTGATTCACTCCAAACAGTATTATCATATAAATCTGAACTGTGTACAAAAAAGTGGACTATTTAATAACAAAAGATGTTCATTTACATGTGATCACAACCAGCTTGATTTGTGGTATGAATAACCATAAAACTCAGGTACCCATGTGTAATTGCGCACAGACTTCAGAATAGTCACAAATAAAGTCAATAAATTAGTTTTTAGGTAAAAAATTTGCAGTCTTTAATATGTAAAATGTTGGATGAACAGCACCGGACACAATGCAGGTTCGTCTGTTCATGTTACTTCTGCCTGAAACTGACGCAGACCTGCTGCACTTCTCTCTTTCTCTCTCTTTCTCTCTCCCTCTCCCCTCGGTCTGTGACTCCATCAGGCTGCAGCTTCTTTCAGAGCTGACAAACATTTTAACAGAGATCTTTCAACATTTTGCGGTCTGAACAGAAATGATTTTACCAAGGCTTCAAAAATTAAGATACCACAGATTGATTACTTTATAAATTAAAGGATGATGAATTTGTGAATTAAAGGTTTTAACTCGGCTGTAGTTTGGTTTGTTACATCCACGCTGCTGACGGCTGCAGTGATCTCGTGTTTTTGCTGACTCTGTTCACGCCACTTTTCCAGTCGCAAACCCACACAACGTCATTTCTCTCTACTTCCTTTACTTTGGCATCGATCTCTAGCACAGCATGTTTCATCAATCACACGTGAACTTTGTCGTAAACTCGTTTCTACACCCAAATCTGCGCCGATTCCCACACAAGATTGATAAATGAGGGTCACTGAGAAAAATTGGGGATGAATGGTGAGGGAAGTTTTTAAAAATGGATGTCAGTACAAAATGGTGGACACCAAACATGAAGCCATCTTCACCACTAGGAGCAACATTTCTTGTAACCTCCTGGAAACACTCACAGCAAGCATGAACAAACTCATGTCTGAAGTGATAAACAAGAATTGTAGAACTCCTCAGTACATCCTACCCATTACTGAGATCTTTCTATTGAACTTTTATCTCCATTCAAGGGAAGTTAGGAAACGCAATTCAAAACAAATTAACAACAGTACAACAATAGATGAAGGGCATGGTCACACTGGCCAACCATGCCATGCTTGAGCACACTTCAGCCCTAAAGTCTGCCTCATTTGACCAGTGTGACTGCAAGTAAACTGCACGGCTTACTTCTCCAGCTTCAGCATGGTTTTGAGTTCTCTCTTATAATTTTGTCTAATCTCAAATTTCAACTGGATATCTCCAAATTTTGATTATTTATCTTTTGATTTCAATGTTTGTATCTCATACATTCTACCCTTTTATCTCATAATGTACACTTTTTAAATCTCAAATTTCAACTGGTTATCTTAAAGTTTTGATTTTTATCACAAAAGTTCTACTTTTTATCTCAAATTTTGACTTTTTATCTCAAATTTTGGACAAAAAAACCTTGAAACTTGAAGCCATGGAAAGCAATGAAGAGAAGCTGAAATGTCTGCTTTTTGTAGAGTCCTGTTTGCCGAGAGTATGAAATCCGACAATATCTTAAAGACCCTTTGCCACAGAGAATATGAACAATTTTTCTTTTCTTTTTTTTTTTTTTATCTTGGTAATTTACAATGATAAATGAATAATGCACTTTAAAAGGTTTGGACAGTCCGTGAGCGTCCTTGAAAGTGTCCTAAGATGTAGGCAACCATTGCTATGAAAACGCCAGAAAAAAGTCTCTGGCGTGGTCAGAAATGTGTGATGTAAAAATGGGGTCTTGGTCCAAATGAGGTTGGGAACCCCTGCATTAGAGTCTCCTCTTATATGTTTACAGAGATCTGCAGTGACCTGACTGTTTATCAAAACTTCAACATCCATCAAAAAAATTTTTGATGGCAACTCGATGCACAATCTGTCATGTTCGCATGGGTGTGTCCTCTTTCTGGCTGTTTTTCTGCAGTCATATCTCTTACTTTTTTTTGTTTGTTTGTTTCTGCATTCATATCTCTTACTTTTTTTTGTTTGTTTGTTTCCAGTATGAAAATAATGCATTTTCCACTGCATGAAGCCTGAGGCAGCCTTCGGTTACTTTCTCCCTCAGCTATCAGGTTGAAAACAGTGAAAACAATCAGATGTTGCTGCTGTCTTGCTGTCAACCTTTCTGCTTATTGGACTTTTGTTTTTCTCCTCTGTTGACCTTCAGTTTGCGGCAAAAACTGACATACGGCATCATCATGAGCCACAGCTGGGACACATGTCAGATTTATAAAGCACAATTAACCTTTAGGATGGCACTCAGAGGCAGGAATCTCCCAGCTCCCCCTCTGTCGCTCTCACTGAGGCTCTACATTCGCTGATTTAAGGGCCAGCTTGGTGTAACAGAGGACACAAGGCTCCTGTAAGGACACAACCTCTGACCTGAGAGATCGCCTGGTCCTATCAGGGGAGGTGATGTTAGGTCCTGCCCCCCACAGGAAAACACCAGCAGAGGGACTGTCGGGTTGAAAATACTACACTAGGAAGTAAAGGAGGAGAAGAGAGATAAAAAGTCAGTTACCTGGTGCCAAGAACCACGTTGTGATTGTTGAAGTGTTCCCTGTGACTGACCTGCAGCACAGATCAGACAGCAGTGAGGTATGAGGATGAGCTGATGGAGCTTTTAGACAGAGGGAAAAGGACAAATGATGAGAGTTCCTGAGAGAGTGACCTGTGTGTTCTGAGTGATGGGGCAGGAGAGGAGCAGACAGAGTGTGTATCTTTACCTGCTAACTACACGCTGACATCCACATCTACCTACATGCTCTGCAGAGCTCAGTCAGGACTCCACCTGCTGCATCCTCCGCTCACAGATAGCAGGAATAATAAAAATATACCTGCTCCTCTCACAGCTGCACAGCAGAGATAAGTCTCACACACAATCGTGACAGGAAGAAAAGAGGCATTTATTTAAATCTGAGACGTGTCACAGGTGAGGGGAGGGAGGCTAAAAGCCGCAGAGCTGACACGGCTTAGAGAAACGTGATGTGGCACATTTCCCATTTCACCCAGCGGATAATTAAGCTTCAGCATGAATTTCCAGAGTTAATTTAGGGGATAGACACAAGAGTTGTCCTCATTTACCTGAGTGAGGGGACGTGACACCTTTGAACTGTGATTAACAGAGAGTGTTTAAAAGTGGCGAGTGTCACTCTGAGCCTCAGTGGGACTCTTAGCTGCCACCACATCCACAGCTCAATCATCATGTTATCAACTGGATAGAAGTCTTTCTGTACATACTCTTTGAACGCTGTCATCCTAAAGTGGACTCACTCCAGAGAAGACATAGAATCCCAAAGACATACTCTCTACAAAGATGTAACTGTGCAAAGCAAAGAAAAGATAAAACATGTCACAGGCTGAGGTTTGTGTAAAACATACTATATAGGTAGGAAATGGAACCTATTTCCAGGTGGATAATGTTGGTGGTGTTGTATCAGCACTACAGTATTTTTACATAATTTAACTATGTTTGGTGTTTCAGGTCCAAACAGAACCCAATTTTTGAAAAGTCACTCATGTTTTGTTTAAGGTAAGCTAAGTTTTATCACTGCTCACATGGTCGTGTCATGTTTTTCCAGGTAATCTTATGGTAAGATTATGTTGTTTTTTATGTTTGTTTTATGTGGCTCCCATCAACGTTTTGTCAGTATTTCTAATGATACTTGCAAGGTTTTAGTTTTTCTGATGGTTGTAAAACTCATAGAAGTTTACTGCTACCCTTTTCTACCAAAGATATTGTTTGGGAAATTACTACCATAAATTGTTCTTACAAGTTCCCAAGTCATACAGGATTCATATTGTGCAACTTTATGAAGGATCTTGTGCCTAGTTTGACTTTCACATGCATTGCTTACAAGGTTCACATAAAAGAGACACAAACTTAATAAAATCCATCTGTATCTCTTCCATATGTGTTTCTCACACCGGTGACCACTTGAAGCCTGTGCAAACTACATCTGATATTTCAGGTCTGCCTGCCTCAGACATTTTACCTGCAACGACCAATCCCCGATCTGGGAAGAGTCTCCAGCCAACTGTTTGGGTAAATATAAACACAGCTGTACCTGTACATTTCTGATTGATCAGGAGCAGCTTAAATCAAAAAGCAGCTGCTGATGGTGATCTCTCAGCTGTGAAGGTGTGTTACACTGATCAGATAAGGAGCACAACACGTATCAGTGAACTAAAGAACTTCAGAGTGTCTGAAGTGAAGGCTCAACAGAATACATAACACTACCGTACAATGCTACTGGGGATGTGCTAATCCAAGTATTTAGGGGCAAACATTCCTGTGAGACAATTTAAAACAGCCCACAGTGATGGTGACTGTTCATGTCAGTCATTCACATGTCCATCACCAAACCTGAGAGCTGTAAAAATATGAGTGTCCTACACTCCTGACCTCTACAATCATTCGTTTACCCTCCTCTTTCTCTGGAGTTTAACATTCGCACCAGCAAATCAACATTTTCTGTGTGTCGAGAGGAGGAGCACAGTGAGAGGAGGAAACATGATCAGCTTTGATTTATTTGCCTGTTATCATTACCATCAGATCAACTCTGATGTAACAGATCGGCTGGGAAATTCAATCTGGAGCTGTTTTCATGTGTTCCTCTCTTCTCCCAGCCCACCCCGTCTAATAAATAGCAGTGCAATAAATCAAGCGCTCCCTATTCTTGTGGGCCACTCAATATGTATGTGGTGTGACAGGCCGGGCTGAGACTCACATCATATATCTGCTGAGATGATGGCAGAATAAATCACTGCTTTTACAGTAGCAGGCTGCCCAAGGCTCTGCAGGCCCCCACTCTTCCAATCTCTCTCTCTCTCTCTCTCTCTCTCTCTTTTGATTCTCTTTATTCCAGGTCCCCTCCTTGTCTCCTCTTTGTCTTGCGTGTTAACAAAGTGTTCTCTGTGAACATTTGGATGTCACTAAATGACCGTCTCATTCATTTTTAATTCACTTTAGCACATCAGCATTAAGCCTCATAGTTGAGCATTTCACATGTGGAATCACCAGATTCTACATGTGTCAAACCATCAGCAGCAGACTGATAGCTCATCAGCTATTGTCTTAATTACAGGGTTACTCTGGGTCAAAGCTGTAGAGGACAGGAATTAGAGATTGTGACTGAAATCTCACTGTTTTTCCTTATACCCTTTTAAGGCCCTGTAAGGTTTGTTTAAGTGATCTTGAAATTGTCTCACTTTTATATTTTAGCCTGTTCATGATCAACAATTCAAAATGAGATCATCAGCACCTAAATTGACATTTCTAAAAAACTATGTCTCAGTATCTGTCCAGAGGAAACACCAATTTAATTATGGCGCATGAATAGTCCTGTCTTTGCATCAGTAGGTCATAATGTTTCTAGATTTTGAGACTTCTTTTTCTTATCAGGTTGGTCTTTTAGGCTAAAAGGTGATTTATGCCCCATTAACGTGCAGTCACACTGGCCATTAAAACTGTGTTGTACTCAAGCACAATTGCCCCCCAGCAGGACCATTCCCCCACTGGCCAGTACGCTGGCAGTCACACTACTCCAATATGAACCAGACTTTGGCATGATTGCAGACACTGGACGCCATTATGAAGCGTCTGTTCACAAAATGCAGTCTCATCAGAGTCAACAGACGAGAGAATACAGAGGACGTAGTTACAACTTTTTGGCTCATGATAAGTCATTTGGACCAACATATCCCTCTAACACCCCCACTATTGATAACCCCCCTAAGACCTAATGTACAGAGATGTACACATGACATTTCTGCCTCTCAGACCCATGATACTTCATTTTAAAAACTTTGACTTGTCAGCTATATTTAGAATCACTGCCCATATCATCTTTTGGTGATGCCACAATTCTACACCCATTTCAGAAGAAAAAGCAAACAAACGGTGCAGTTATGCACAATTACACAGACAGACACCTAAAAAATAACAGCTAACTTAAAACACTAAAACCAAAACTTACAAAGATCAAGTTTAACAAACACTACAGCAGCTTCTTCACGTCTTTCAATAGCTGTGAACCAAAGACAGCCACAAACAAAGGATCCATGTTTTCGATTTGTCTTCAGGTGGGACTGCTGGAAAACAATATCTCGTCAAGCCAAGGAGGGACTAACTCCAGCTCAGGCCCAAACATGTCATGTTGAATGAAAAAGTCAAAGTTTCTATAAGCTCACATGCTCAGTACTGATGACCTGCAGAGACCTCTCCTGCCTGATGGAGTCCTTTCAGTCGTGTGACCCATTCTTTCCCATATTTGCAGATACATCTCCAACCCTCACCACGCTCTGAGGCAAACACTGGCGGGTATAAACTCAAGGCTCATGAAACTCTGTAGTGGTGGTTGATTTCTGTCTTGCGAGGGAGTTTCCTTGCCTTCAGCTGTGTACTTGTGTGTACTCTACTATGCCCCCCTCTGTCATTATACTACGGGATCATCGGCTTGGCTCTATGCTGTGCCCACAGTTTCTCATTTTTGATGCTAATCATTTTGAAGTGTTGTGCCTTAGGGCTCAGCTGATCCAGTGGACTCAGCTTAGGCTCTTTCCTCCTCGTCTTTGTACTCCCCATCCTCTGGTCCATGACCTGCAGACTAACTGGATTTCTCCTTTCTACCTCGTCTGACCTCTTAATGTTCTTAAAGTCAGATGAGCACAGAGCAGGCTGGAGGACACAAAGACTGAGGAAGCGTCCCACCATCCTATTATTTCTCTCCTGTCACATGTGACTCAGGAGGGTTTGGGGAGCTTCATTTATAACATGGACTACACTGTTATTGTGTGTACTTGTTAGAGCACATGGATCACAGTAAACCACGTTTATTCAAGATGCAGACAGTCAGGGTGAAAAGTTTTCAACTCTTTGAGTCTTTCAATCACCAGTAATCACACAGTTGTCCTGAGGTAGCTAATTAGTATTTATATATTAATCCATTTTTTTTTTTTTTTGATGACACTTCAGATTAACTCTCACTTTTTAGCATTAGTGAAGCATTATTTTATGGGGGGGGGGGATCGATTCATGTAAGAATCTCGATTCTACCCACTTACGATTCTGAATCGATTCATAAAATCCAAAAATCGTTTTTTAAATTTTTTTTTAATTATTGTTATTATTAAACCAACGTTGCCTCCCTCTCTCAGCTAAACGCCATGCATCCCCGTCTAGCGGAAAGGGTATCCTCCACCACTGGAGATTCTGGAACTCATATCCACGCACAGATCAGTTTTTAATAATCTGAAATTCAGGTGGAGGATAAAAACTAAATTCCCACGCCAGGTCAGAGTTTGTACGCGCAGGTTTCATGTCTGACGAGAGCACAGCGCAGTGAGGAAGACCGTCTGAGCGGAGAGCATATGAGTGCAGTGAGTTTTCAAACAGACCTGACAGAGGTTCATAGATGAATATTTAGATAGTTAAGATAGTTAGAGTAGATATGACACCAAGAAAGTGTTTTAGATTTCACTCTACTGCTGCCAATCTCTGTAAAACACATCGCATGTGAAAGTGCAGCACGTTCTGTCAGCTGATCCCTGCATCTCACTTTTTTTTTACCTTTAACGAGTCACTTTAAAACTTTAAGAGGCCGTTTACTGTGATTAAAAAGATTCAAAGTCCACAGTAAAGTTTGCAGAGAACATTTAGAGGGCGCTGGATCAAACTTTTCAAGTGTTGTTTTTTTTTTTTTTTTTAGAGAGAGAGCTGTAATGATCACAGGATTTACCGCCAGGATTGCCGCTTCACTTCTAACAATATTATCATATTAATCTGAATTGTGAGTGAAAAGTGGAATATTTAATAAAAAACAGACATTTATTTAAATGTGATCACAACTGAACGCCTCATCATATAACTCCACTCCACCCGCACGTCATAACGCAAAAGCGACACATTTCATTGTCATTTTTGATCACAAATAAAGTTAATAAATAAGTATTAAGGTTTACCAATTTGCAGTCCTGCATAATGAAAATATTTCATCAACATCAGACATGGTGCAGGTCCGTCTTTTGGTCTGTTATCTATCTCTGAACCTTAGGCAATGACCTGCTCTCACCTCTCAGTCTGTAGTTCAGGGTTCAGTCTGACTGCAGCTTCTGTCAGAACTGACAAACATTTCAAAAGCTATTTTTCTATGTTTCTGGACTCAAAGGAAAATAAGTGATGATATGGGAGCTTATAACAGTGATAGGCCTATATACCACAGATTGATTAATAAATTTAAGTATAAACAAAGGATGTGTAATTAAATGGAAACACGATTAGATTTTGTATCGAATCGTGACCCTGAGAATCGGAATCGAATCGTGAGACACCCATAGATTCCCACCCCTATTATTTTAGTACTGATTCATACTTAAGTCATCATCTGTAAAGCCTTATTCATACATTTATACTCATTTGTATGTAGTGTACAAACACATTTGAAAATGTTTTGTAGTTGATGAATATGATCCTTTCTAACGTGTTAACTAACCCTTTGTCTATTCTTTATAAATGATGGATTCACCAATTACAAATGAACTATTATGGTGAATATGATGCAGTTATAAACAATATACAGGTTGTCAGCCTTAATTAATAAGGGTCAGTAAACTGATTAATTAAGGTTGTCACAAAGGACTTGTAAGCTGCTTGATAATTATTTTTAATGAGCTGGTCAAAAAGGAGGAGTTTTTATGCTTTACAAAACATTTATTAATGAGATTTAAGGCCTACAGCACCTCAAAACACAAAAATCTCAGATACTGATCGAACAGAATGAGGAAACAGCGTACTTACTTACTTTAACTTGGAATTATTCAAAGGAAACAACCTTTGTTTAAAACCATGCTTCTCAAAATAACTTCTCATATGAACCATATGAACCCTGCAACTGTAAAAAAAATCTCAAACTTCAAGTATTAATAATGGCAAAACTCAAATAAAATATTTGATATTGATTTCATATATATATATATATATATATATATATATATATATATATATATATATATATATATATATATCAGTTAGGCGTGGCCGTATAAAACAATTTGAACAAAGAGCCTATAATGGTTTATAACTGCTTCATAATAACCATAATAGTTCATTTGTCATTGGTGAATCTATCATTTAAAAAGAATGAACAAAGGGTTAGTTAACACATTATTAAAGGTCTTATTCATCATTACTGGAAAATATTCACCTGTGTTTGTACATGATATGGAAATGAGTTTTATGTATCAACAAAACTTTACAAGTGATGAGTTAAGTATTGTTCAGTTCTAAACTGATGCTTCACTCACGCAAAAAAAGTGAGCAAATCTAAAATGATTTTCTTTTTCTACAAAACCCAAAAGGAAATCTACAGAAGCGTATTGCTGCCACAGAAGAAAAAAAATTATGATATTATCTCATTAGTTTGAGTTAATTATCTCATTATTTCGGGAAAATATCTCATTATTTTGAGATAATTATCTTGTTATTTCAGGATAATTATCTTGTTATTTTGAGATTATTATCTCATTATTTCATGATACCAATCATTATGTTATGATGAGATTACTAACATTGCTAAACTATGTTTAAATGTAGAAACTGTCTCTGGAGAATGGAGGAGGGAGAACTGCATATGGATCACTTAGATGATTTACTTTTATTCTAATTCATGCTACATAAAGAGTTTGTGCAGTTACTCAGCACTGTGAAGGATAGAGCTATAAGTTTGTGTACACTCAGAAAATACACGTTTTAGCAAAACTCCTGCTCAGACATCACACTCCAGAGGTCATATTATGCAGACCGCCATATTTAAGTGAGGATTGAGCGAGTGCTGCTGTCTGTCTCTGTGAAGAGTTTGAGAGAACAGAGTGCCTGTAAACCAAAAACAATGTTTAAAGCCATTAAGTTGGAGATTTAGGTGGAGGAAATGAAAAATAGAGACACAATCAAAATCATATATCGATAACCCTCTGATGTTCACAAGATATCAGCTGCACAGCAGAAATCAGACAGTTTTCTGTGTTCTTGTGATAAAAATTGTTATGGTTCCCAGTGAAGCAGAAGAATGTAGGAGGACCCAAAAGCAGGCAGGGGCAGTTTTAAGAGGTTTGATTACATAGAGTGAGGAGGAGGAGGAGGATGAGTAACCCCAGAGTTGGGGTGGTGAGGGAGTTCAGACTCTGTAGGGTCTAGGAGTCCAGAGAACGAGAGGCAGGGTGGCAGGGTTTGGGTGGAAGGCAGGAGCTCGAGGAGGCACAGAAAGACTGGAAAAAAGGAGAGACACCGCTAATAAGACACAAGAGCAAAACAGGGAATCACTAGAGTTTGCGAAATACTCAGTCTAGGAGACGGTGGTGGCAGCAGGAATAATCTGGCACCTGACTCCTGTTTCCACACAGCCTTTAAGGGAGTGGTGATCAGGTTAATGAACTGCAGGTGAGCGGGAACAGGAGCAGGAGCTACAGGTGTGGAAACGAGCCAGAAGGGAAAGTGCCGAGCCCTGTGGGAGGGACCAGAGAAATCCACAACAAAACACAAATCACCACAAAAATGACTGTTGTGGGGTGAGGGAGGTAAGTCAAACAGAGGAGGAGGGGTAACTCCAGCCTGTTTCACAGAGAGAGGTAACTCCAGCTATCTGTCTGTTACCGTAGTAACAGATGCTGTGAAACTAACCTGGACCAGGTTTTTCTCAATGAACCTGGAGTTTCTCTCTGTCTCCGCCCTCTTTCAACCACACACCATATTTGAGTTCCTCATTCTTTCGGTCAGCGGGCCAGTTTTGGCGTAACATGGTTCTGTCGTCTGTTATTTAAAAAACATATAAGTTGACTTTCTCACAAACAAAGCATGTCCTACTGGCAATGATCCCGTTGATTCAGGTGCAGCATTACTGCACAGGGAGTTTAATATTTATTGGGAGATTGTCATCAGACTGCGCATTGATGTTCTGACATTTCCAGACAATTATCTTTTTGAACGTTGCCGTTGCACATCACAGTCCATCATTTACAGACACGACCTCATCCGTCTTTACATTTGCAACATTAGCAGCTGTGGTCATGCTCTCACATCCCAGCAGTTATTGTCCGTTGTGCTCCAATTTTTTCTAAATGGCAGTTTGTTCAACAATATCCGAGATGCAAGGCGACTGTATGCAGGTCGTTAGAGGTGGAGGTGCTGGACCACCACCTGTTTTACTGGCATCTGCTTCTTTCTGTTGGCTGAGAAGAAGTCTGTGTTAGTTTAAATAGGATTAATTATTTAACAGAACATGATGTGTGTGTGTGTAAACAGCATTTAGGGATAAAACAACTGCACAGTCAAACAGCCACTTAATATTTATTTTACAATGTAAAACGTGATCAAAATGAGGTAAACCTGTGAGATTATGTGGTCTCACCTGTTTGAACAATATTTTCATATTTCATTTTAAGCTGCTGCCAAGTGTGCTTCTCCCCCGCAGGATTGCACCTAAATTAAATAAATGAATGATCTACCATTCAAGCAGTTTTCCCCTGTAATATTAATATGATTGCAAAGGACTACATTTGAACTTACACATTGACCAGAGGGGCGATGTCCTCTCACGCTGTCTCCCTCTCTTTTGCAGCTGCTATGGTGTTGCACTTTTTCCTAAAAAACAAGTTCAAATTCACTGTATGAGTGCATTACAATTACCAGTTGCAGTGGGGTAAAAAAAAAAAAAAAAAAAAAGAAACGCTGCCCTCTGCTTCCCCGTTGCCATGGTGACTAGTCAAATTAGGGCTCCATTGTCGCTGTCTTTCTGTAGTGGTGGCACACTATAGTGGTTTTATCTGGGTTGATAAAACAAACTCAGATCTGCTGTTCTGGAACCAAAAACTCACAGTTTTCTATCTCAGAGGAGAATAACTCAGAGTTCAGGGTTTAACTCAGAGATCGTTGAACCTGCTTTGTGAAACGGACCCCAGGACTTAGTTGAGATATATTTTAATCTTGGGTTTAATAATAAGGACTTAACTGCTGTGATTTCTCACTGTCACTGTTACATTGTCTCGGAAACTCAAAACGGATATTTAAGTCTTTTAATCTTTATCAGCGCAGAGGATACACCTGAGAAGTAACAAAAGCACTGTGATCTTACTTTAATTCTGAAGTCTTCAAAACAGAATCATGAATCACCTTTTAATTTGCTGCTGACATTATCATCATGTACACATTCTGTCAGCTCTACAAAGAGACAAACTCGTTCTCATCCTCCCTCCTCATCCGGGGCTCTGGATTTACAGAAAAACAACTGGACAATAAGCTTGGACCCTCCACATGTCTAATAATCTTCATTTAAGAGCACTTAAACACAGTCAAACTAAAGCTTTTTTCCAACAATTTAATTATTGATTTAATTATTAATTTAATTACTACGCACAGTTAGAGACAGAGGGAGGGAGAGGGAAAGAGAGAGAATCCAAATCATATTGTAGGCTGATTTTTTTTGTGTTTTTTATTTTCTTTTTCTCTTTTAAGAGTTTATCAGACCTCTTGGGTTGTGGAGATGTCTAAACATTTGTCTGTAGTTTGTTGTATTTGACCTCAGCCATTTGTGCGTTAACGCTGTTCCAGTTTGCACCTGTCTTTCACACGTGCTAAATACAGACGCTAAAACAATATCTGCAAACCGTTTCAGGTTTGATTAATCACTTTGCAGGTGCTAAATGATCACATTTAAGTCTATGATTATTTTGAGTTTTTTTAAACATTTCAGCCAGGGAGTTGTGGATTATTTTTGTTCCGTTTTTCATTTCTGGGTCTGTGAATTTTACGTGAGGTATGGACAAATGGAGCATGGTTGGAGGATAATATGACGCTGAACTGAACTTGCACAGACAGTTTGCATGAAGTCATTTTATTTCTTGTTTTGTTTGGAGACGATGTTTTGTTAATTTTGAGAGGATTTATGTTCAATTCAAGTGAGCAATTTTGTGTTAAAATTAAATTTTGAGTCCTCTCCATAACCAAATCTGTTGAGTTTAAAAACAGGTTCACCTAACTTTATTCTTTTGTTGCCTGCTCCTCAAAGGTCTGGGCTTAGACAGAGTTAAAAATGTTACAAGTAAAATTTAAAATGTAAAAAGAGCCCCCTTGTTCGCATGTTAATGAGGACAAACTTAAAAGTCGAATGTTACAACATTCTGACAAGTTCTTACATTTTGAGTTTAATTAATTAATCAATTTTTTATATAATTACATTTGAAGTCATTGCTATGTTTTGGAAACTTGTTGCGAGGTCATTGTTTTGAGTCATGTTATCTATTTGTCTTGAACATTCCCTCTCTGTGAAAATGCTCTTATGCCTGAATACCTGAACATTTTTTAAAATTCCCTTTAACATGCACACTACCGGTCAAAAGTTTTAGAACACCCCAATTTTTCCAGTTATTTATTGCAATTCAAGTCAGACAAGTCCAATCAGTAGCTTGAAATGATACAACGGTAAGTGGTGAACTACCAGAGGGTAAAATAAAAAGTAAGGTTACCCAAAACTGAAAAACAGAGTACATTGCAGAACAATAACACAAAATGGGTTAACAATTGATAGCTGTCCTGCAGCAACGGAGGGTGACCAAGCCTGAAAAAGCTGGTGCTACTAATTCCTACAGGTGTTCCAAGTTTGCTTGATTACTAACAAGCCCCTCTGTCAGCATAAAAGCAATGTTTGAACACAATGTGGCACCATACCCTTGTGAGCATCAGTTGAACAGTATTGTACTGCAGAAAGTAGTGTGTTGCTATAGAAATGGCAAGAAAAAGGCAATTAGCAGTGGAAGAGAGACAGACCATCGTAACCCTGAAAAATGTAGATCTTTCCTACAGAGAAATTACAAAGAAAGTCAAGGTGTCAGTGAGTGCAGTTTCCTTCACCATCAAAAGGAAGTCATAAACTGGGGCAAACTTTGACAGGAAGAGGTCTGGCAGATCCAAAGCCACAACTGAATCAGAGGACAAGTTTCTGAGAGTCAACAGTTTGCGTGATAGGCTGCTCACAGGACAACAGCTTCAAGCACAGCTTAATAGTGGTCGTAGTAAGTAAGTCTCTGTTTCAACTGTGAAGAGAAGACTTGGAGCTGCGGGTTTGACAGTTGCAGCAAGAAAACCATTGCTAAGACGTCAGAATAAGACAAAAAGGCTTGCCTGGGCCAAGAAACACTGCCATTGGACCACTGAAGACTGGAAAAAGGTATTATGGACTGATGAATCAAAATTAGAAATCTTGGGTTCATCAGGCAGGATCTTTGTTCGGCGTAGAGTAGATGAAAGGATGCTTCCACAGTGTGTGGCTTCAACTGTCAAACATGGAAGAGGAAGTGTGATGGTCTGGGCTTGTTTTGCTGGATCCAGGGTTGGTGACTTGTTCAGAGTGAGAGGCACCCTGAACCAAAACGGCTACCACAGCATCCTGCAACGCCATGCAAAACTGTCTGGTATGAGTCTAGTTGGTCAGGGGTTCATCTTACAGCAAGATAATGACCCAAAACATAAGTCCAAGTTATGCCAGAACTATCTTGTGAAAAAAAGAACAAGCTGGTAAAGTTGAAAACATGGAGTGGCCAGCACAGTCTCCAGACTTAAACCCCATTGAGCTGGTTTAGGATGAAATGGACAGAAGAGTGAAAGCAAAGCAACCCACAGGTGCCACACATTTATGGGAACTTCTGCAACAGACATGGGAAGAACTTTCTGAAGAATATTTGATTTCTATTGTAGAAAGAATGCCACGTGTGTGTTCAGCTGTTATATCTGCCAAAGGTGGCTACTTTGATGAGTCAACAGTTTAGAATACATTATGGTCTATAAAGTGATTCCATAATTTCTTTTTTGACTCCAATTGCTTATTTGTACTATGCTTTAACGTCTGAGTGCAATGAGACATTAAACAGCATAATTTTCAGTAAAAACACTGGAAAAATTGGGGTTTTCTAAAACTTTTGTAAGTGAGTTTTAACATTTTAAACACGACCTGTATATATGTATTGTTATGTATTTATTTTTATCTTCGATCTTTATATAATTACACTCCACTAAAATCCTACTGATTTGGAAATGATTTGTAGGCCCACGGCCCACAAGTTGGGAATCACTGATCTAGGCTTTGAGGAACCATTGGAATTTGTCCATTTCTTTAAACCATTTAGGAACAAAGGGTATTCAAAGTATGCTTGAATATGTGCCAGTGGAAACACATCTGCCATTAGAGGGTTTAACTGCTGTGATACAAACCACTTCAGAAATGTGCTCCTCAGAATTAATGCAACTCACACATACAGTGTAAACACCTGGGAGTTTTATATTTTCTCTCTCTTCCTTCCTTTCTATGAGTTGCTTTCTTTTGAGGGTGTGTGTGTGTGTGGGTGTGTGTGTGTGTGAGTGTGCGTGTGTGTGCGTGTGTGTGTGTGTACATGCAGTGGTGCATGACCCCAGCCTTTACAAGGAGCTGGTCTGTGCAGATAAGAGTGACTCTGCTCATCTAAAGCTGCTGATCAGAGCTCAGGATAGAGAGGGAGGAGACGGGCTGAGATAGAGTAAATACGAAGGAGGTGTGAGAGGAGTTTTTATTAAAGTACAGAGGACAGACTTTCATCAAGTAATGCTCTGTGTGATGCAAAGCTTTAAATCACCCATGCTACTTTGACATGCATAGTGCTTTACATCAAGGACATAAAAGTTTGAACTCAGACTCTGATTTCTGGTGAAGAGATTTCTGTTCTTATTCATCCTCTTAATGTCCAATCAACCAAAGGAAACCTCAGCCATGAGTCTGATACCGAGCTTTTTTAATGATTTGTCTGGATGAATGTCTATGAACCTTCTATACATTGTGTGTGTGTGTGTGTGTGTGTCTGTCTGTCTGTGTGTGTAGAGGGTAGGGATCTGCTTTGTTGAATCTCAATGGCTCAAAATTCCCTGAAATTTCCCATCACCACATTGTTGAATATGGGACAGCCTGTTGGGAAAACAAATGAGGTTCATGAAGTTTCATTCATGGGCTTTGTCAAGAGTAACAGTTTGTATTGAGGATCTACTAATGTAAAAAGCACAAGAGATTATATATGAGATCACAAAAACCTTTCTGTCACTCATGGTTGGTGGTTTTGTGAAGGCATTTGCTAAAAAGAAAAACAAACAAACAAATAGTTTACTTTTTCAAATCATGATGATAGCAGAGAGTACTTAAATGACCCTGAACATAAGTTTACATTACCCTGTTTTTAATATCTTGTATTGCCCCCTTTAACATCAATGAGAGCTGTAAGGTTTTTTTGTAGCAGTTGTTGATGTATCTCTTTAAAACAGTTCGTTTTTCTTGTCAAAAAGCCTCCAAGTCCTCTAAATTCTTGGGCTGTCTTGCATGAACTGCAGGTTTGAGATCTCTCCAGAGTGGCTCAATGATACTGAGGTCAGGAGGCCACTCCAGAACCTTCATTTTATTATGCTGTTGCTAAAGCAGGTCTACTTGGCCTTGTGTTATGGATCATTGTCATGTTGGGATGCTCTGGGCTAATATGTATGGATTTTCCTCCAGTATTTTCTGACCCATACCCATCACAGTAGGAATGGTGGATCTTTCATCATAGGCCTTGTTGACTCCTCTCCAATGTAATGTTTATGGCTGTGGTTCAATTTTGGTCTCATCCCTCCGAATGACTTTGTCCCAGAAGTTTTGAAGCTTGTGTCTGTGCTGTTTGGTGTGTTGTGAGCGAGAGATACTTTGTGTAGAAATGGCTTTCTTCTGTTGATACAACCATGCAGCCCATTTTTTCTAGAGCACCTCCTATTGTGCATCCTGAATTTTTTTTAGAGAGTCCTGTATTTTAGCTGAAGTTATTTGTTGGTTTTTCTTTGCATCCCCAACAATGTCCCTGACATTTGTGGCTGAAATTTTTGTTGGTCTACCTGACCATGGTTCGGTTTCAGCATAATCTCTCATTTTCCACTTCTTTATTAAAGTTTGAACTCTACTTATTGGCATCCTCAATTCTTTTTTATAACCCCTTCTTGATTTATAAGGTTGGATTACTTTTTCCTGCAGATCCTTTAACAACGTTTTGCTTTCCCCTTAAGTAAGAGTCCAGAAATGTCAGTGCAGCACTGAGTAAAGATGCAAGTGTCTATCAGGAGCTCAGAAACTGACTGATCCTTTATACACACAGACTGATAACAAGTTAATAGATCACAGGTGAGGATGGTTACCTTTAGTACACATTCAAACCCATTTGAGTTGACTTGTGTTCTTGCTATCAGGACAAAATCACCAGGGGGTTTTGTACTTTTGATCATGGCCATTTTGGAAGTTTTGGTTGTCATTGTGATTTAAAGAGAGTAAACACTTTTTTTTTTTTTGTTTGTTTTGAAAATGTCTTCACCCAACCACTAACCATGAGTGAGAAAAAAAAAATTGTGACGTCATTCATATTCTCTGATAAAAGGCCCAAAACTCATGAATTCTGCGTTTGCGGTTTGAAACTCCCCAGAACTTTGCTAAGTTCCAACTGTGCAGAATGTAAATCAGTCCAGTTAACTAACTGGTTTTAGGATTTCTATCAGGAGTGCATATGTGACTTCATCTCAGTATGTACACAGATTTGACAGAATATGCACATAAATGAAGGCTGAATATTACTTTACTTTTCATCTGAACACATCATCACTCAGCGAGGATTAACAGGACCCAAGGCTATCTTGTACGTTTACCACCCAGGAAGTACTGAAAAGTCAGCCATCATTGTCCAAGCTATGTTCCTTTGAAAAATGATGTGCGGTGGGTCCTGAGAGAGCCAGCACTTTCTTATTTATCTGTTCTTGGAGTCACAGAGCTGTAGGTCTGTTCTCCAGTCAGAGGTTAAAGGTGACCACTTTCAAAGAACTCATACCAGAGATAAAACATGGGATAGTGTGTCCTCATCTGCATTGTTTTACAATAATCACACACACACGCACACACACGCACACACACACACACACACACACACACACACATCTTGTTGCTATAGTGATTTACGACCACATCCTCAGACAGACATGCCCACTTTCATTCTCCTTCCATTCCCTTACTCATACAGCCAGTTTATCTCAGACACACACACACACACACACACATGCACGCACACACACACATAGTGAGTCATCTGAAGCTGTCGTCCTCCTGCAGACTTAGGGAGGGGAGAGGAGATTGAAAAGGTGAGATCAGTTGTGCATGATGAGGAAGACAGCTGGAATGGGAGCGAGGGATGATGCACAATCCGTGTCATCCCTCCCACTATTTTCCTCATCTTACATCAGAAACCACAACACACTATGCATATGACTTTCAAATCTAGGTTGTGCTTCACCGAATACCTTGAATTAACAGCATACCTCCTCTCTGTTGCATTAAGTCCTGTCTGATATAAAATGCATGTGTGTGGTTGGAGGATGGAGCTGCGGCTCATAATGTGATTCTTCCATCAGGTGCTGGCTCTGTTGTAATTTAACAGATGAATCTACTTTCTAGCAGAATTTTGTCTGATCAGGTTCATACCTGCTGCCTGCTCTTAATGTACATTAAACAAACAAACAAAAATAAATAAATAAAACAATAACATCTTTTACACAGTTCTTTTAGCTGCAGAAATGGAATTTTATTTTTTTTTCCTCTCAAGCGATGTTAATAGGTTTTTTGTGTTTTTAGTTTTAGTGCAGCAGTGGCTGGTGGAGGTGTAGAGCGGAAGCTTTGATTCTGGGGAGATGCAGCTGACCTCATCAGTGGCAGTCAGCAGCTACTCCTAAGCTCCAGCCCAGGCTCCTGCAAATTGCCAGTTTGTGTCAGCTGTACAGAGGTAATCTGGTTCTCTGTCATGTGCTTATGAACTGCTGTTACTAGTGTAGTCTGCGTACCTCTCCTGTCTTTTTTCATCCATGGTGATCTCCAGGCCACCCTCAGTGCCCCCACCACCAGCCTGCTATACTGAAAACAATAAATCTGGGTTATGGAGGGTATAACGACAAGAACAAGCAATTGAGGTCACGTGAACCTCAAAGGTCAACTGGCCATCAATCATGACACCCAGATTTCTGGCAGAGTTAGTGGGCACAAGTTGGTGTTAAAGCTGAATTCTGATCTGTGTTTTAATGGAGGGTCATGCTGAGGAGACAGCGAGCTCAGTTTTTGACAGATTTAGTTGAAGGTGGTGTTCCTTCATCCATGAGGATATACAGCTCTGGAAAAAACTGAAGAGACCACTGCACATTTTTCAGAGACTCTGATTGTGCTATTTATAGGTATTTGTTTGAGTGAAATTTTCAAACATGTAGAGATGCTGATATCTGAAAAAATTGCAGTGGTCTCTTCATTTTTTTCCAGAGCTCTATCAGCCATACACGCTGATATCTGAGCTGAGACAGTTGAGTCACTAGGTGGAAATGACAGGAAAAGCTGAGTGTCGTCAGCATAGCAGTGGTTGGAGAAACCATGAGAGTGGATCACTGCACCAAGTGAGGGGGTGTATAGGGAAAAGAGGAGGGGAACCAAGCACTGACCCCTGGGGTACCCCTGTTGATAAGCCGTGTGACTCAGACACTTCTCCTCTCCGTGACACTCTGAAGGATCTGCCTGTGAGGTAGGACCTGAACCACAACAGGGTCGATCCTGAGGTGGCAAGTTTTGAGAGTGTAGAGAGGAGGATTTGATGGTTTACAGTGTTGAAGGCAGCAGACAGGTCCAGTAGGGGCAGGACAGAGGACCAACCAGCAGCCTCAGTGGATTGGTCACGCCTGATTGATATGGATCAATCAGGTTGTTGATCTGCAGATGCTCTGAGAGCTGGTGAAAGACTGTGTGCTCGAGTAGATGTAAATATCCATGTACAGCAGGGTCTCATGTCCACTACATGCCCTCCGTGCTCATGGTCAACCTGAGTAATGATTTTGAATTTATTACATTCATAGTTGCTCAAACTCATTCGTAAGTAAACCTACACAAGAAGCACTATTTAGTACTACTAAGAATACCTAGCTCTTTACTATTTTTTTAAGTGCAATCGGTTTTCATGTTTTTTTTTTAAACTAACGATAACTATTTGGATTTTGGTGAGAACTACATAGATGTTACTTACTGGTGCTGAGGAACTTTTACTTTGTGGTAAAAGAGTAAAACATATTTAAAAAATTCTAAGTGCAACTTGTTGCAAGGATTTTATAAAGTAAATCTTTTGAGTTGCTTTTCTTTTCAGTTAACCCTTTAGTTTACACCCAATTTCTTCGGGTCAATATTATTCAGTTTTTTTGTGAAGAAAAAGGTAAAGAAGGTCAAATTTACCCATTATAATACAGTCTACTTGCTGAGCTAAATTATTTTAGGACGATTTCGACAATTTGTATGGATTATACAGTTGTGCCAAGAAGTTCACACCCCCTCCAGTAGAATTCTGATTTTTTGTCCTTTTCTCAGAAAATACGAATGATAACACAAAAACCTTTCTGTCACCCATGGTTAGAGGTTGGGTGAAGAGATTTATTAACTAACAACTGTGTTTACTCTTTTTAAATCATCTGTATTTACAACCCACAATAATCTTTTTTTTAATAGTGTATGGTTCTTTAGTTATGAACTTTGAAACATAGTATGGTAAATAGGACAGAATTAGGTGAGACACAAGAAGCTTCTGTATAAAAATGTCTGTATAGCTGCTGTAAGTATTAACCAAGTTGAATTATATTCATCCATCCATCCATTTTCTATACTGTCTATCCTGCTAATCAGGGTCGCGGGTGGCTGGAGCCTACCCCAGCTGTCAGTGGGCGAGAGGTGGGGTTCACCCTGGATTGGTCGCCAGTCAGTCGCAGGGCTGACATAGAGACAAACAACCATTCACGCACACACTCACACCTACGGGCAATTTAGAATAATCAATTGACCTAACGTGGGCATGTTTTTGGTCTGTGGGAGGAAGCCGGAGTACCCGGAGAGAACCCACGCATGCACGGGGAGAACAAGCAAACTCCACACAGAAAGGCCAACCATGCCTGAACAGGGAATCGAACCAGTGACCTTCTTGCTGTGAGGCTGGAGCGCTACCCGCTGCGCCACCGTGCAGCCCTGAATTGTATTCAAATATTATCAAATTAATAATTATATTTAAAGCTGAAAAATGAGTTGTCATAATTAAAGTAAATTACCCAAATGTGTTTTGTGTTTACAGTAGTGATTAAAATAACCTTATGTTCTTTTGATCAGTGTTATGGTAAATTCAGATGGTGGGATGAAATAAAAGCAGTGAAAGCAGCTGGAAAGCTGATTCTGCTGCAGCTCCATAAGTGGCACTGAACCAACTGTTTACCCACAAATCTGTGCATGAGTGTGACTATACATAAATAAGCATGAACACACTCATTAACCTTGGGAGAAAAAGATACTACACTATCTTCTCTGCCCTCAACTTTGCCCCCACCATCACCTCACGCACACACACACATACACACACACATGCACACATACATACACACACTAACTGCTGCACAGACTACATTATGTGGACTTTTGCCAGCTGATCCTACAGTGTGAATGATGCATGGGCCGTCAGCAGCATTATCTCCTTCATCAGTTTGGTTCACTGCTGCTCCACAGGCGCTGTGAGATGGAAAGATTCCAGACAGTCCCATTCAGATGCTGCCAAGAGCACTGACAGCTTAACATCAATGAGACTGGAGCTGCAGAGCAGGAGGGGCTAAAACGCTGTCCAACTCTGTGCCATGTGGCACAGCAAACCAACGAGAAGTCTGCTTTTTTATTGAATTTACCTTCTTCAAAGACAACTGCAGATCCAATCCTCGGCATAAAGCTGCAGAATAGTTTGAAGACCTGATAAACAGAGAGTTTCTGATGATGTTAAGGATGACAAAGAAAACAGAACTGGATTAGAAACCTATATGGTGAAAGGTTTCTGATAGATTTAGAAAGTACTATGAACTAAATTGAGGGGAGACCATGAACACAATACACACCTGGGGTTTAACCTTCCCAAAAAACAATGCCATGTCCAGAGGCGGTTTTTCCCGGAGGCCAAAGGAAGCCATGCTTACTCAATAAAATATTACATAAAAGGAGAAATATGAATCATCCCCACTTCGTTGCTTTAACTGAGTTTTTGTCACTGTGTTGTTGTCACAATGATCCACATGAACCTCCTCTCTGGGTAAATGTAAGGAGTGAAACGGTGCTCCCGCTGCTGCAGCGTGCACAGTGTATTACACTGTTGGTCTGCATGTCCGGCTGCATGCGGCTGTGTGAGGAGTGGAAGGAGGACAGGTTCCCTCTGCCTCCTTTGAAGGAAAAAAAAAATGTGTCAGCCAATCAGATTCAAATCAGGCTCACAGTCGTCATCATTCAGTTGACGGCCAATGTATCACAAAAAAAAATAAAGGAGGCCAGAATAAAGTAGTATCTAACCAATCACAAACTATCTTTCTGACACTTCCTGCTCTGCACCGATCTCTGACCACTAGCAGCCAGCCTATCTGTCTTCAACAAACTTTACACTCTGGTGCTGCAGACAGACAGCGAGCTAAGCTAGTGAGTGAAGATGGACGGAGATGGGGACTTCGAGTTTCTCATTAGAAACGGTTTTACGAAACTTCCCATGTTAAATCGGTGGCTTTATTTAGTAGAACGCACTTTAGAGTTATATTATTTTGATCTCCCTTATAAATCTCATATGTCTAGGCTTTATGTACTGGAGTGCAACCGGACTGGCTTCTTCTGTGAAATTGGTCACGGGCCGCCACAGGCCATGTCACTTCCCTTCCTTCATTTCTCCTGTTTGTCATTCTTTTGGTGATTCAGTGTTCGTATCTGACAATTCGTTCATCCATTAATTTTATACTGTTAATCTGTTCAGTCTCACCAGTGCTCATCTACCAACTCCAACCTCACCGAGCAAAGAAAACATAACCTGGCTCTTCATTTTATTGATAGACTCTCAGGTTTGAACACTGCACTGCAGTTTAACTGCTGCATGTGGACAGGAATCAACATTATTACAATCAGTGTTTTAGCCTTAAGCATATGTTTTAGCCTTTCGCTTGTCTTTCAGCCACTAGCCCATGTTTTAGCCTTTAGCTCATGCTCTATCACTCCCCTGTTTAGCTTTCTTCTGCTCTTCTGTCTTTTTTCTGTCCGACAGTCCACTTGCTGTTTCCACTATTACCACAAAATAAAAAAACAGAAATTGTTTTAACCAGAGAAAAACTCAGATCTCTCTCCTCACTGCTAAACTTTGGAAGCCAGTACAGTGTTGTCGTCGAGACTTCAAGTCCATTCCAGTTGGTAAGCTGAAAAATAATTTTTAAAATTAACCTATTTTGAGAATCCCATTTTCATTTGTACTCCCATTTTCAAAGCATAATATAAATTAAAATTAAAGCCGCAAGCGGCGATACACGGGCGAGAGCGACTCCCCGCTCCTCGCCGCTTGCGGCTTTAATTTTAAAAAGCGTCGACCTGTGTGCATGTCTGAACATGCTGCAATCGTTCTCAGTCAGCCACATGGGAGCGAGGGCCGTTCTTTCCTGCATGTGGCTGTACTGTTAAATACATTTACTTCTGTGTCGAATTTTAACATTTTATTGCTTTTATAGTGAAGATTTTTGTGGCTGTGGAATGACCTTGATCCATGTGAAATAAAGAAAAATGGCTCCTTAAAGGTTGCAGACCCCTGCTCATGTGTTTCAGGGTTCAGCTGAAATAGAATAATGACAACATGCAGAGAGCTGCATGGCCACAGCACATTCCTCTGTCTGCTCTCATGTTTCTTCAAGAAGCCTCCCTGTGCACTGAAAATAGGTCACACAGCAAAAATGGTCATTTGGTGGCCAAACTCACACAGACTACCCAAAGATTCAGTTTGGCCAGTAGATGGAGCTAAATGACCATTTTTGTTGGAGCAAAATAATCATTTTCACAGGGTGCAGAGTTTGATCGGCCTGAAAATTAGAAAAAAGAAATTATTAAAAATCCATAAGACAAAGAGTTTAATCCTCTCAGTATGAGGGTGTGTACAGGGATGGATTTTGACAGTTTGAATGAAATCTGAAGAAGATCAGGCTAAAAATCAGGGGCTTATTGAGAGTCTGTGGTTAATGAAACCACTTCAGACTTTGAAACTTCCCAAGAGAAACATCGTTCAAAACAGAAACTTGACCTCATTAACTGAGCTTGTTGAAGATGTCTTAGAAATTTCAAATAGAATATCAACATCAAATGGCTGCATGCTCACAGCACAGCCTCCTGCTGCTCTAAAAATGAGTGTCACAATGTCAGAACTGAAAGAAATCACACAGCAAAATTGGTCATTTGGCTCAACCTGGTGGCCCAAAGAAGATGGAGCCAAATGACCATTAATGCTGGAGCTAAATGATTATTTTTGCAAGGTACAGAGTTTTGTCAGCCTAAAACTTGGAAAAAACGAATTATTAAAAATCTTTAAGACATAGAGTTTTATCTTCTAAGTTTGAGGGTGTGTTCAGGGATGGATCATGACAGTTTAAATGAAATTTGAAGGAGATTAGGCAAAAAATCAGGGAGTTATCAGGAGTGCTTGATTCATGAAGTCACTTCAGACTTTGACACTAAACTTGAGACTCATCTTTCAAAATAGGAACTTGACCATATATATGGTGCTTGTTGAAGATGTTTTTGATGTTTCTGTGCAATTGTTTTAAAAAAAAGATCAAAGGGGGAGGAGCTAAGGGTGACCGCATAAAACACTTGATTTCCTGTTGCCAATAGGGGGCGCCTTACTTCACGTGAATAAAACCCATATGGCTGCGCTCAGGCTGTGACAGTGAACATTTTTGTGTGATTTGGTCAGGATCTGACTTTGTACGAGAAAGTTATTAAGGTTTTTGTGTTTGTGAGAAAATGGTCAATTTTGGGTCAACTTTGACACAACACTAAAGACACATCATTCAGAATAGGAACTTGACCTTATATATGGTGCTTGTTGAAGATGTTTTTTGATGTTTCTGTGCAATTGTTTTAAAAGAAAGATCAAAGGGGGAGGAGCTATCAGTCACAGAGTAAAACACTTGATTTCCTGTTGCCAAAAGGGGGTGCCTTACTTCACGTGAATAAAAGCCATATGGCTGCACTCAGGCTGGGACAGTGAACATGTGTGAGAGGTTTGGTCAGGATCTGACTGTGTACGAGAAAGTTATTAAGGTTTTTGTGGTTCTGAAAAATGGTCGACTTTTGGCGCCCGTAGTGGCCACGCCCATCAATATAATAACAATCCTTCAATAACTTTTGATCATCAGTGGGTCTAGTATGCACCTGTCCGATTTGGAGATAATCAGAAAAAAACTGTAGGACAAGTTCGAAAAAGTTCGTACCGTGCTAGCGCAAAAATTCTAACTTTGACGTAAAATTTCGGAACTTTAAATTATTGTTTTGCCTTAAAATTTTACATTTTTATGAAGGTCTTGGAGTGATAAACGTGCCCAAACAATTTAATACAAATCGGAGCATGTAAATTTTTCTCTTTTTTTTTTTTGGCGCCCTCTGGTGGCCACGCCACTGAAGTTATTAAAACTCTTTTAATAACTTTTAATCGTCACTGTGTGTAGTATACACATGAGAAATTTGAAGCTGATCCGACAAAAACCCTAGGACAAGTTCGTTCAAATACGTACCCTAAAAATCGTCAAATTCCGACTTTTGGGACAAATTTCCAAACTTGCTGTGCGAAATTCAGAGTTTGCCCAAGAGAATTTTTTGAAGGTCGAGGCATGATTGAGGTAGCCAAAAAATGTCAGACTTGTAAGTGAAATTAGGCGGCAGGGCTACTGTTTTAAGCTAATGCTAAATGCTAGCAACATGTTAGCATTTTTTGAGTGGCAAAATCATAAATTTTTCGCAGTGGTCAGGGGGGGTAGGACACAGTGTGGTGCTCTTTTTTTCAAGGGAAAGAGGCAAAAATTGGGGTTAAAGCGGCGGAAAAAATGTATATTCCTTAAGGTTCCAAGAGGGCCTTCGCCCGCCTGCGGTCGCTCGGGCCCTAATAAAATGTTATTTTATTAATAGGGAGAAACATCAAGATACGATAAGAAATCTGATCTCATCTAAACCCACCATGAGTACAGACTTCTGCAACATTTGGCAAGTTACAATGGAGAGGAACAACTTCCCGGCTGCACAGTGGCACAGCGGGTAGCGCTTCAGCCTCACAGCAAGAAGGTCGTTGGGTTGAATCACCCTTCAGGCAAGGTGAGGAGTTTTCTGTGAGGAGTTTGCATGGTCTCCCCATGCATGTGGCGGTTCTGTCCAGGTACTCCGGCTTCCTCCCACAGACCAAAAACATGCCCACGTTGGGCGAATTGGTTATTCCAAAAATTGTCCGTAGGTGTGAGTGTGTTTCTGTTCTGTTTCTGTGTCAGCGAATTGACTGGCGGCCAATCCAGGGTGTACCCGGCCTCTCGCCCAATGACAGCTAGGATAGGCTCTAGCCACCTGCGACCCTGAATAGCAGGATAGACGGTAAAGAAAATGGATAGATAGAGGAACAACTTCCTTCTCATGGGAGAAACCTCAGATAGAACCAGTCTCATGACAGAGCGCTGTTGTATGATCATTTCTGATGTCATCCACACAGAGCGACCAGACAGTCTGCTTGAAATAGCGGACTACAGCTCCAGGAACCTTCCATCAGATCTGGGATGGTTCATCTTTACTGCTGCTCCTTCTCAGATCTGGCACAGAACAGAGTATACTGAAAAAAAAAAAAAAACAATCTAGGGAGAAATACTATTATCTTGATTGACTCCCTGAAATCATCAATAAAAGTTCACGTTGGTGTCTTCTCACAAATATGTCTAGTATTGAAGTCAAAAATATTTGTTCAGAATGCAAGACAGTGTGATTTCTTTTGTTTTTCAGAACATAAATAATTTACATTTTTGAGTTCACCCACACAACAAGCGACAATGTTATCTTGACTGTTTCATTTGGTATTTCTGGAACTGGAAACTGAACTTAATTCCTGACCATACCTTGTTATCATGAGTGAGGAGGGCATGCAGTGGACATGAGAGCCTGCTGTACATAGATGAATCACACGGGTGACACAAGCTGTCTATGCTGGCAGTTCATGCTTGTGTGGACTGGCTGCCTACACTAAACTTTGTGGACCATCTCTCAGTGGTCTACCACGTTGACTGGCTGCCTGCGCACTACAGTGTGAACCCACTGCCCACACTGCATGGAGTAGACTTGCTGTCTATGCTACCTGGCATGGATGGGTTATGCCCAACAGTGTAGACTGGCAACCCCTCATGCTTTATGCAAATTATATAATTAAGCTGTTATTACTCAACTTCATTGAAAACATAAAAACATTGAGTAGTAAGTTGTTTTGACTGGCAAAGTTCATTTACCACATTGAAAAAGTTGAGTGATGTAAACAAAGTTTGGTTTTGCTTAACCCACTTGACAAGACTTGGATTTTGTTTTTCTTGAAAATAAAACAAAACAAAACAAAACAAAAAAAGTGGTTAGACAAGGAGCAATTTTGCTTCAGTAACTTAAATAAATTATGCAAAAAGTCGCCTTAATTTTCCCAAGTAGATCGACAAGAACATTTTTATCAGTGTACGCACACTATAAAAATCAACTTTCTACTCAGTATAATTGAGGTAACAACTTGCACTTAGTTTGATTGTGAACCAGGTAATGTTTAAAATGTTTATTATTACCTCAAATGACGTAATGATTCAAATGTTTATCATTACCTCAGATAAGGTAATGTTTATCAGGAAGAAAAGGCAAATGATTCAACCCTTGAGCTCTTGTCAAAATGATGTGTGGCTGGTGGAGACTACTTTTTTTCTTTTTCAACTGTGTAGAATAGGCAAGTGTGAAACGTGAGAGCAGGAACGCCCAAAGGTGTAAGGGATAAGTGTCGAATGTGTAGGTGGAAAATGTTTAAGATCAGATTGGGAACATGTCAAATGCATAAAAGCAGAATACTAAATAGAAGAAGACATAAGTACAGAATACAAAGGTGGAGAATGCTTAAATATACAGTGTGTAAGTGCAGAATGTGAACGTATATAATGCATTGGTCCAGAATGTGTAAGAGCAGAATACTTTAGTGTGCCCAAGTGTGGAATGTTCAAGAGTGGAACAAGTAAGCTTAGAATGTTTAAGATCAGGATGCATGTGTGTAGAATGTGTAAGAGCAACATTTGTGAGCCCAGTGTAAAATGTTAAACAGTATGGTTTTAGATGTTCCTCGTTATTTGCTAAAATCCAGAGGTGATCGAGCATTTTCAGTGGTGGCTCCAACTCTGTGGAACACTTTACCTCTGTCTGTTCAGACTGCCAACACCCTCTCCACTAATAAAAAACAACTTAAAACACACTTTTTCTCCTTGGCTTTTGGCAGAATGTAGCCACTTCTACTCTGTCTTTTAAGTTGTGTAATGTCTTTGTATGATATCCCTTACGCTTTTATGCTTATTTAGCTTTTATTGTTTTATTGCTGTATTGACCTCAAATGTTTTTGTTGTCTCTTTGCACTGTAGAGCACTTTGGCTGGCTGCTGGCTTTTTTAAATGTGCTATATAAATAAAGCTGACATTGACATTGGCATATGGTTAACCGTTTAAGAGTGGTGTCTGCTCGGTTTCAGCTCTGTTTCAGCTCTGTTTCTGCTCAGTTTCTGCTTTGTTCTTGCTCAGTTTCAGCTGTTCCAGTTATGTCAGCTCTGTTTCAGCCACAGTGCTCAGCATTAATGAGTACACTCTAACAGATTAGTCAGAAAACCTTTACTTTCCTATCAGAATGAAAATACTCCATGCGTCACTTTACTACAAAATTTTCCTTACTTTCATGTTGTGAGTGAAACAAATGTTCCATGAAACTCAGTTTTGTCAAAATTTTGGGAATTGCTCTTGCGTTCATTGAGATATTGACTAAAATCTTACTTTTCAAAGGGGGTATTATCATTTGTGCTGAGTACTGTATGTTTCTGCTCTTTTCCTGCTTTTTTCAGCTTCGCTTCAGCTCTGTTTCAGCTGTGTATTAGCTCTNAGCTTTTCAATATTCTTTCAGCCATTTTCAAACCTAATTTCAGTCATTATACATATTCAGGTTTCATCTCATTCAGCATCTTCAGTGTTCGCAGTTCAGCATAAGCTTCTTCAGCTTCTGCAATTCATAACACAACTTCTTCAGAAATGAATTTCAAAATAGACTATATATCTTTCTTTTGTCGTCCAATTTAAATCCTTCGTCATACATTTAATTTAATCTTCATTAATGATCTGTCTAATGTCTATTTTACAGGCTATGATGTGCTTCAATCCATATTTGAGTCAATCTTTTTATAAGTCCCATCATTTTAATCCTGAGGAGCCTCATATGTATAGGAATGCAGATTTTCTCCTTTTCATTAACAGCAGTGTCAGTCTGATCCATGTTCACGTTAAACTGAGGAGTTTTCAGCAGTTTCTCCCCTGGATGACGTAACAGCCCAATGCCGGTTTTTAATGCGGAAGTTAAAAAAAGCGAACTAAAACGTCTCCAGCAAACTCTGTGGTTCACTAATTTCAAAAATTCCTTCAGAACATTGTTTTTGGACATTTTTCCTATGATTTTAGTCAAAGTTGTGTTTAACCTGCAATATGCTCTTTAAGGGCAGTTCAACGTAAAATACTGTCAGCCTTTAGAGCGACTGAAAAAGGTGGTATCTGGGAAATTATTCATGGCTCAAAAGGTGTGATATCCGATCGATTATTTGTGAGTGCGTTTACGTGCGCCAAGAGGTAAGAACACCAATTACTAGTAGAAACTAAGTGCATTTTATGCTTAATAAAAATCAGGCTTTCACTTAATAGAAGAGAAAATTACATAAAACATAACTCATAATTATAAGGCATTACGCAATACTTCATTAAACAATGGAGTTTTATTACTGTTTAAGTTACCAAAGTATTGAAGCCATTCATGTTAAACACTAGAATTTCCGAGTGTTCCCGAACGCACCTCCAGACGCTCTCCTGACAGCTTGACTGACAGCTCGTCACAGAAGAGAAGCAGAAACTTCCACTCATGCATAGAGACGGCAACGAGGCACTGGCAATTTCGTGTTTCAATACCTACACTGCTATGTTGCCATTACTGGACTGACAAAACTGAACATGAAAGGATGAAAACTGTATTTAAAACCTTCAAATCTCCTGAAGTTTCATTTCAAACTATTTTAAAGCATAAAAATCAGCTCACTTTACCCGACTGTTAGTTAGCTAACCGTTAGTTAGTTAGTTAGCCAACCAACCGTCAGAGCTAATTTTCCGTTAGTGAACAAGTTTCGGTTGGTTTGGCTTTAAAACGACTGGGCACAGTATTTATTGACACTTATTGTAGAAAAATGTTTCAAAGTTTTTTGTTACTCCTCTATTTACTCAAGTGCCTGTGTCTGCGCATGTTGAACTCAGTAGCTTCATGTATGCTACGTCAAATTCAGCCAACTTTCTGCTCGTCCAGACGGAGGAAAGTTGTGTAGAGCTGTAGACAATTAACACACACACACACACGCAGAGGGAGAGAAAGCGACTGTGACTGTTTTCCGGTCATTTCTGAATATTTTGTGTCGGTGTTAACCGTTACTGTCTCGTGCAGTCAGAGCAAACAGTCACAGACTGACACACTCCGTTAGGCACGCGCATCAAGACAACAGGTGATACAGGTCGTTAATCACACAGAGCACCGCGACATGACAGCTTTAAACTGGACCGTTTGACAGCACAGCTCAGACAGGTCTCGGACAAAGCACACCACCTTTAAAAAAATAGCCTTGTTTTTTTCTCTTGACAAATGAGTGGGTCAAAGTAATAAAACATATTGCTGCTTTTCCTAATGTTAAAACATATATTTTGACTAATGTAAATTTACTCCACTGAACTCACAGAAAATCACTTAAAAAATCAGTCTATAAAGAGTCTTGGTCTAAATACTATACTTTATTTTTGAAGACAAAATATCTTAATAAAACGGGATCCTTAAGTGTTCCATAGGTCGATGTCAATTCATTTGTACTAATCGAGGTAGAAAGTATTTCTACTCCTTCTGCACTTTCATAAATTTATACATTTGTTAGGACATCTTCAAAAAAGACGATTCATCGATACTGGTACTGACATGACTATATAACGAAGAAGAGGATCCGTTCTCCTATGGGTCTTCGACACGCTGATAGGTACCACCAGGTAAACGAGTGAACTTTATTATTTTTTGGGACCACATTAAAATCAACTACTGAGTCCTTTTATAAAGTAGTACTTCCTGGGTTGGTCATAATCGGAAAATAAAGGATAACAAATTCTCTAAGACTGTCTGTGTGAGGATCACTGGTGACTTGGATCAGTTCCCTTGAAATCTGATTTGCTTGGATGTGCTAATTAGACACATTATCAGGGGAGATAAAATGTTTTGAAAAGTTTTTTAAAACTTTTTTTTACCATTTCTTCTTTCATTGTATTGATAATTAATTATTGATGTATAATTAGTGCCATAGTGAAATGTACAGTAGTGTGATTTACTAAATAATTAATAGTGTCATCAAACATTTAATATTTAAAATAAATGAATATATATCATGACCATGTAATTAATTAAATAAATGCTGTTAGTAAATAATTGAGTAATTAACTAAATGTTAAATTAAGTATTTAAAATCAGTAATACATAAATAAATGATTTATTAAGTTCATAAATAATTTAATATATGTTTGAATATTCATTTTAAATGTTCATTCATTTTATTTTAAAACATCTACCTATTTTACTATCTATTAAATTATTTCATTCTGCTTATATAGAGAACTAAAAGTGCCAAATGAAGTATTTAAATACCATATTAATCAATCAACAAAATAAGTCATCAGTAATTTNTGTCATCAGAGGTGAACTACGCCTTGCTGATAATGAGTTCTGTGTGCATTGCTGTTTTCCAAGACCATCAAGGAAGGTATGGCTTTTTTGATCCACACTCCAGACGTCATGATGGCTTACCTCATGGTCCAGGTGGTAGTGGCACTGCTGTCATGTTTATTTTCACACACTTAAGTGACCTGATTACAAAAATTGTCACACTGTTCCACATGTTGGGCACCGGCCCACTCACACAGTTTGAGCTGATGCCCGTACACTTTCACACTGTGAGTGAACCCTTAAATCTCAATGATTTGGCACGTGAAGACTCTGATGTAGCCGATGGTGATTTTACCAGAAAGGAAGAGAATCCTAAAACAATCCCAGCGGTGCCGCAACAAATTAACCACTGTGCAGAAAAATTCTCAAAAAAATCCATGAAACAAAAGAAAAAGCTCAAAAGACATCTTATATCCTTTGAAAAGAAAGAATCTTTAATTACTGCAAGCATCATAAGATCTGAAGTTAAGAAAATTAAAAAAAGCATGAAAGAAAGAGAAAAGTATGCACAGGACCAATGTTTTTCAGAACATAAAAAGCAATATGCTGACAAGTATTACAGACAAAGTGCTGAGTGTAGAGAAAGACAAAGATCCTATGCCAACAATCGTTACAATCAAGACAGTGATTATAAGCAAAAGAAGAAGTCCTACATGATCAACCTCTATCACTTCAATGCCCATTTCAGACAGAACAAAAAGTTATACGTTGTCAAACGTTATGCAAACGACCATGAATTTAGATCCAAACATAAAGATGCCATGAAACAGCTCATGAGAAACCTCCGATTAAAAAAGACTAACAATGTGCTGTGTGCCATGAAAATAAGACAAAAATACAGAAGTATGACCAAACATACCAACCCCAAGAATGACAGCCTGATCAGAGAAGCTATTAAAGTTTTCAGATCACAAATAAGCAACGGACCAACCTATGCATGTACAGTTTGTCATAGAGCTTTGTAAGGTTTGGTTCACTCTGGGACACTATCCAGTTTTATACACTTTCTCGGAGCTCAACAAGCTTGAACAGAGTGTCCTTCTATACAAGTACACACACTGGCACTTACAGTTTCAAGTGTTGTCACGTAACAAGGTCTACTTGCTTTCTCTCTCACCTAGACAATGTGCACAGTACTAGTGGATTATTTACCATCGTACGGCTCTCTTGCCATGGCTAATAATCTAGAGCTGTCAGATATTCCTCCTGAACTCTGTGATTTGAATATACTGGAGAGACATCTCATCTCAAAATGTATAACATTTGCTAAAATAATCCCTCTTCCCAAAGGTCAACAAAGGGCCATTCGTGGTAATGTAGTTTGTGTCCCATCTGAAGTCCAAGGTACTGTCAATGCTTTAC